>PYAF01001841.1:1211653-1249746 GCA_007407185.1 Glycine tomentella
CTCATAAAAACTTCTACCTACAAATATTTGAGGTAGGTAAAACCCTTATAATTAAATTTATTATAAATTTAAAATATAATTTGTACATTTAAAAATATTTTTTAAAATTATTTAATTACTTACAAACTTAATTTATTAAAAAGATTAAAAATAATATCCAGTTAACAAATCTAAAATTGATCAAACTTATAACTACATATTTTTTTAAAATCAAATGCCAAATGTATCAATTAATTAAAAAATAAAAAGATAAAGTCACAAATTTGATAAAATTGGAGAAAAAAAATTACATTTTAACTAATCAAATAAAAATAATGTGGTGATGTTTTCGTCTCTCATCCTTTACAAAAACCTAAATTCTGCAAAGCACTGTTCTCTACATATCCAAACGCCACCATTTTTCTCTTATCTCCGTCTTTCGAAGCTTCGACAATCACAAATAGTAAGACACCACTTTTCTCAACTCTTTCTTCTACTCGCGTTAGGGTTTTTGCTTTATTCTTTGTTTCCACTCTTCAATTCAATTGTTTCTTTCGCAACGAAATTCAAATGCAAGTTCTGGCATTTTTATTGTTCATTAGAGTTTTGTAATTGCATTTTGTGTTAGATTCATGCCTGTAGTACACTTCACCGTTTTATGTTGTTTCAGTGAACAACAAGGCCAACAACAACGCTGCTTCTTCACTCTGCCCAGAGACACGCACACTGCTCACTACTGCATTCTGCACCAATCAGCGATAACTCTCTCAAATCACTGCTTCTTCTAGAATCTTCTACGCTACTTTCTCAACATTGTCACTCTCAGTCAACACAGCCTCTTCACCGGGTATCTACACTCTCTTTCAATTTTTCTTTCCGTTCCCTAAATTACATGATGTTAGTTTTTGTTTATATCGTTGAATACGACGATTTTATAAGGGTTTTCGTTCCATTTGCTTCTGAATGTGTGTTTCCTTTGGTTAATTTATATTTGTATGTTATATTCTCTCTAATTATTCTTGGTGCGGTAACTTGTGTTTGGAATTTAAACTATTATTATTATTAACAAGGTTCTTAAATGCTTTGATGTTGCTATATATATTGCAGTTTTTTATTGTAATTTGTGATGTTGGCAGATTTTGGGTGAAGCCTACCAAATTTTGAGTGATCCGGTGCAGAGGAATGCGTATAATCAAAATGGGAAGCATTCTGTATCTAGGTACATATGATGCTCAATGATGATGAGGAACTTTATTAATTTATTTCCTAAAAATCTGGATTGATGAGTTCACTGAAAAAGTTATATTAGGTATTATGAAAAACATTCTATTTCTAGTTTTTCATTCTGTTATTGAAAACATGTTTTAAATTTATTTATTTTTATTTATAGCAAACATTTTCAGTTCATTACGAATGCTACCTACCAAGTTTGAGGAGGTTATGAAAGTTTTGGTTCCCATCCATTTGCAAATGATACAAAATTGTTTGATGTTCCGGGCAGTTTCAAATGTTAGGCAGGACCTAACCGAGTGGCAGGAAAAACATGTCAGTCTTGTTCTTTCTACAGTCATGCTTTCTTAACTCCGCAGAAGTTTGTAAAGTGTAAGTGTATTCCAACCCAAAATTTCCAACCCAGTGTAAGTGTATTCCTTGTTAATTATCTTATTGTTAATTAATATTATAGCAAGATGGGCTGCTTCACACAGGATGTGGTACGCTACATTATGTCAGCCCCAGAGGTATGTATATTAGCTTTTTTTATTTCTTAAACTTTAAATTCAGTTTCTCTCTAATAAGATTACTGATTAATTTCTCTTGTGATATATATATATATATAGGTGTTATCGAACCAGCGCTATGAAGGTGCAAAGGCTGAAAATAACGACCACAATGTTACAATTCGAAAGGTGATTCTTAATAAATGATTTTTGATGCTATTGTTGGTTGGCATAACACATACACACACACACACACACATACACACACACACACACACACACACACACACATATATATATATATATATGTTCTGGAACATATGATATCTTAGCAATTCTACCATGAGCATGTATAGTGCTTAATTTATATATTTACATTTTACAAGTACAATCAGTATAAAAAACTCAAGATAAAATTGAAACAATTTCAATAAGAACTCTCCCTTTTAAGTTGTAATGTTCATTTATCTTTTTTTAGTTGCTGACTTGTCATTTTTAACTAATTGAATCCTTCCTCACAGTGTTTTTAAATTTAATGTGACTTATAGATTCTCCAGGCTGACTTCATCTGTCCCTCATTTTTCTCTAGAAGTTTAATAACACTAATTACAAGAATCCTTGATCCCAATCCTGCTACAGTAATTACTTGACATGTTATATTAGCTGCATTTTCCTTTGGCTATTTTTTCTTTCTTTTCAACAATAAGGCACTGGTGCTCCGAATGAGCTAATTGTATGTTACTGTATGTTTGTATAACATCTCCCTCCCCCTTTGCTTGGTTAAAACAATTATTGTCTATCGAGAATAATGTAAAAGGGGTTAGTTCGATCTTAATCAAATAACTGACGGCTCCAGCTCGTAACTCAACACCTTTCAGGCATACTGATTTCCTAGTTCCTAATATGCTATAGTGTTTACTTTATTCGAACTTCTCTGATTCCAGGAATATGTTGAACTCATGCACAAATTTATGACAGCAGACAAGCAAACTTATGGGGAAAAGGTTCTAATTCAGGTATTAAGCAATGTTAAGAAACAACTATATCTCTTTGCTTATTGTATTTAGTTTGAAGACTTTGCAAACCACAATGCTTTTGATCTGCTTGAGAAATATAGATCTACACATCTGGTCTTTAATGATGATATTCTGGTAAGAAATTGCCGTCTTCAATAACAAATTCGGGTACTTTGTTATCTATACTTCTAATAAAATATATTTATTTTATTTTTTGTCTTGAAAATACTTAAGATAATATTATTTTTTATTTTAAATACTATATTACTGTTTTGATTTAAATTAAATGATTTCAATTCAATTCCATTTAAAATTAATTTTGATTTTATTTAAAAAAAGATTCAGAGTAGATAGAAGAAAAATTAAACTTATTTTAAAAAATAAATAACCTAATTCATATTATAAAAATAAATAATCTATTTAAATTATTTTAAAAATATAAAACCTAATTAAAACTTTGAATATTTAAATAAAAAAATCAAATTGAAATTTTACCCACTAAATTAGAAGAAAAATTAAACCTATAAAATTCCGTGCGTATATTTGTATATTGAAATTTTACCCTATTCTTAATAATTATTGCTATAGGCATAGGCATAAGGATGGATACCGTTCATTTTATATCTATTGCTTCTTTGATAACTTTCCATCCATTTGAGGCATTTCATTTTTATAACCTATGAATTTATGATCTTATTTAATTCTGGCTTCTACTATTTAGATTCATTTTCCAAATATGGTCTCAACGTGTTGGTAAGTAGACACTATTTTCTAATTTTATGGAAGTGTTCTTAATCTCTATTACTTCACTAGAAATAAATATTCTAATAATATATTACTTAGCTGTTCCAAGTTCTGACCTTAGCTGTTCGTCATTCTTGCTTGGTTCAACTTTGGAAGATAATGGTAAAGTGTTAGCTAATCATATAGCTAAGAATGATAAAATTGTTCAAACTTCAAAGTCATAATTATCTACTTTTTTGTTCAAGAGTCTCGAGTTATTTGAGTAAGCATTAACTTAGTCTAGAAACAATGATTGGATAAGATTGGATAAGAAATAGTGTTTTAGATTATTAGTTTAAAGATTGGATAAGAAATTGTGCAGAAATCAAGTCAAATGAGTTGAATCATTTCCTTTATTAGAGAGCTTGAATTATAGTATGAGAATGTTACATATGGTAAAATAATTCAAATAAATTAGTTGAAGAAAGTCCATTCTTTCAACATTTGTCGTGTTATCAGAACTCTTTCAATTAAAAAGAAAAGGACAAAGGCTTCACTGTGGACTTTAGTTAATGGGGGACTAAAGTGCACTATTAATTGAGAATAAAGAAATTCTTACATGAAATCAGTTCTTACATGTTTCAAAACAAGCAGGAAGGAAGAGGGGGAAAAGGAAGGTATCAATTGAGAATCCAAGAAAAAAGAGAACTCGAAAAAAGAAAAAGCTAAATACAACTCTCTTTTGTACTTCATAAAGAAAAAGCATTCATTGCTAAAAGTAGGCTGCAATCTCTTAATTTAAAATGATGTTGTGAATCATGAGTGCTGATTTATAGTTTTTACCACCATACCTGATCATTGATTTAACTATGTACAAACATAGTATGTTTCCTCACATGCTCACTGTGTTGATCACTTAAGTCATTATATGAACCTATGGTATCACAAAAGGGTGGGCTATCTGGTGCTGATTGTGTCATTTGATTCACATCCATTTCCATAACTCCACACTCCTCAAATCCATTTATATTGATGAAGTTGACAAGATTACTAAAAAGGTTCCTCCCTGTTTTGACTTTTTCCTCCATCTGTCAAATTTCAAAACCAAATATTTGTCTGCTGTTTTCTACATCTACTCTTTACGTTTCAGGCTGAGAGCCTTAATATCAGTAAAGATGTTTCTGGTGAAGGTGTTCAACAGGCATTACTAAAGATGCTTGAGGGGACGGTTAGTTCTTTTCATAATGATCAACACTGAAAGCAATTGGATATAGTTTTGTGAAACTGCTACTAAAAATGATGTTGGAATAGCAAAGTCAAGCATAGTTAAAGAACCTGGTTATTTTTCTAATTTTGTATTTTTAGCAATTCATTTTATGTTGATCCTGTTGCATTCTTCCCAATCAAGGTTGTCAATGTTCTTGAGAAGGGAGCCCGAAAGCATCCTAGAGGTGGCAATATTCAAGTATGTGTACATAGTCTTTGGTGCCTTACAATTTCAGGTATTTATATGCTTGTAGGGACTATCAGATATATTTATGGTGCTGGTACATGGGTGCAATCACATTTCAATATTTAAGAGTGTTCTTTGTTTTAAACCTTTGAGAGAGCTTAACTGAAGTTTCTTGTTCTTTTTTTCTCTTCATTCTTTACATGTTTAGGTATATATGCTCTGATTGGTTGAATTTCATTTTTGGTATCCTGTTACATAAGAGACATCTATTGTTTTCATTTTTCTTGTTTTTTCTCATTGGCTTTGTTTTTTTTAAATAATGTTGAGTAGCATTGCATCATTACATCATCATTGACATGTTACTTCTATTCAGTTTTACTATATCATCGTCATCATTATTATGATTGGCCAGATTTGGTGATTGGATGAAAAATGTATATAATAGCCCAACAAATAAAAACCAGAGCAAAGAAGAAAATAAAATAAACTGATGGAACATTGATAGCAGTCAAACAACTCTCATCAAAGTCACGGCAGGGAAACTGTGAATTCTTAAATGAGATAGCCATGATGTACTGTGTGTAGTAGTGATAAGTCATGGTGCTTCAGGTGACACTGAGAGGTTATTTACAATTTAACGAAATGGTTTAGGTGGTAGTGTGTTGTTCTGAACCTTATTTTTTCCAGTTAAATAACTATTTCTAAATTTAAGTATTTTGAGGTTATATAAAATGGTAATTAATTCTTCAAAATAAATTCAAATAAACATGCACTTAGACTTTTGTTCTGCTACTCTGGCCTTTGTTGATGCCCTCAGATGGGGTAGAATGAAATTGCTTTGGTACTAAAGCTAGCTGCATGAAAACTTTCAATTAGTATTATAATAAAAAATTGTATATACTCAATGTTTAATCATACAAATGAACAAAATACAAAATTACGTACTTTGGAGGATTATAAAGGTAAGTCAATATAATAATGACTTGTGTTGCCATTAAAGATAGGTTTTAGGTGCTCAACATGTACTGAATCTGTGAACTTGTTTTGGTTGGTGAAAAGATGAAGATGGCTTTGTTTCTTTGGTTTCTTAGTGACCCTTTTAAGTTCTTTTTCCTAGATTTCAACAATTATTTTTTTCTTCATTTGGAATTCTAATATTGTGTTATTTCACTTGTTTGTCTCAATTTTAGGTGCAGGTGTGAGTACATGCTATTTTCATTCACTTAATGAAGTTGTAAGATGGTAAAATCTACAGTACTTAATGAAGTTTTCTCCATTCACTTCAATATACTACTACACTAATGGCATAAGCTCTAGATCTGTCAACTTGTAAATTTTTTTAATGATTTTTCTATCAATTATTGCAATTTGTAATCCACTCTTGATGTTTGGTTTGAGTTCTAAACCTTGGAATAAGTTATTTATTTATTACTATATAACTTTTACCTACAGCTGAAAACTATATGTATAAGTTCTCAGCTTTTACCTACAGTTGAAAAGTGTAGGAATAAGTTCATAACTTCTACATTGCAAATTGTAGATAAAACCTATAGTGATGGACAATTATCCGTCATTGTACGCCCCCTCAAAGTTGATGGACAAAATGTCCGTAGGACAAAGTCTATAATATATTTACCTATGCATTTTAAATTTCTAGTGACAGTTTTTGTCTATAGGCGTAGGTCATTTTCCTTATTGTGTCTTACAAGTTAACAATAAATTGTAGTATATACTTATTTTATTTACCTTTAAAGAAATAATTATTTGTTGTTTATAACTTTTGAAGAAAACTTAACAATATTTGCTTAAACATACTTTTAATTCCTGTAATTTACTGGCATAAAATAGTTAATATATATTGAAATTGGTGGCAACCAACAACTACAAAATATAAATATCAACATAATAGAGACTATTTATTTAAATATAATTTTACATTTTTAAAACTATAATAAAAAAAAACTATTTTGAATAAATTCAAAAATATGTTTAGCTTTTTTTCTCACAATAAATATATGCTTTTTTATTCTAGAATAAAAATATGTTTAGTTAGATTTTATAATTTTTAGAAATATAAAGTGATCAGAATAAAAATAAGTAGAATAAAATTATAATTATGTTAAAAAATGATTTCTCACATTCTTATGGATATATATGTGTGTATATATATATATATATATATATATAATATTTACCTTTTTTGAAAATAAAAATAAAGTCAAATATGATATTGTTATTTTCCAAAAATATTTCTTCAACAATAAATTATTGCATTTTGTAAAAAAAAAACACAATAAATTATTTCAATAATACTTAAAAATAATTTTTCAAAACTCGTGTAAGAGAAAAACATCATATTCCCAAATTACACTTTTAAGAAGAACTAGTAGATAAACCGTGCCTATGCACGGCTATATTGTTCTACGCTCTGCACTAATTAAATTGTTTGTAGTTGTAAATAATTAATTAATTATTCTGTTTATAATACAAATTTAAAAATCTGTAGTCTAAGTTCATGATATATAAATGTTAGAAAAACACAAACTGAAAAATTTTCCCCTAAATTATGCAACGTGAAAAATGGCTTTAGTTGATTCCTTTACTTTCTTTTTCTTGACATGTTTAATTAATAGCATATTGTTTATGCAATCAATAATTTTGCTAGTATAGAATAAAGATATATATTTAAATAATAATAGATTTGAAATAACTGACAATGATTTATATCAAGATAAACATATATATAATATAATATAATTATAATTAAAAGTATCAAATAACTTAAAATAGTAATATAAGACAAACTTTTGAATGATTAGGTCATGTCTAACTCTATCTAAATTACACATGTATTGATCATCAATGGCTTATCTTCTTTCCATTCTCTGTTACCTTCATAACATTGCTAGTTTAATTAAAAATGTAAAATTGAAATTTCCATGATTACAAAACAAACAGATTAAATACTTATCTGTTTACATGGATTCAAACCTGTCAGCAAATTTCAATATAATCCAATACCATGTTAAATATATTAAAAAGTCATATAAGGACTAAAAATTGAATGAAAATGTACATGGAATCAAAACCAGTGACCAATTCTCAGTGGAATCCAACATGCAAGGTTTTGTCAAATTTAGTCTGCAGTGACATATCCATGAAAATATGAGAAGATGTGGTGATAAAGTGTTTACCATGTATCAATTTTTTTCTGCATTCTTAAATGTAAAACTTATGTTCAAAAAAGGAGGTGAAATTGATTAAAATGATTGTTTCCAAAAAGCCAGAAGATTGATAAAGCTATTGCATTAAACACTTAAAATATTAGTTATTTAAAATCATACATTATAATACTAATCAATGCCCTCATAAATATCCAAATCTGAAGATGACACTAACTTAACTGCCTTTTTTTCAAAATAAAATTCTCTACTGAAGATTATTAGGTGGTTATATATTTTTGCTACTACATTAAACAATATCGAGTATTTTCCCACATAGTACAATTTAGAAGGTGACCACTATATATATAAAAAACAAATAACATAATAACACACCATGACACTACAAAATCACAAAATTGAACACTTTTAATACCTCAAATCTTTTATATAAAAAAAAACTACTTTCTTTGTATTGTTGTAAAGCCCTTAATAAGTTACTTTTTTTAAAGCACCAATAGCATCTGCACATCAAATTTATATTTAAGCATCTAAAATAACAATTAACATATGCAGTTAACTTAAAAATATAAATTAATTGAGATAAAAAGAGTTTACCCACTAACAAATTACTATGGTAATTTTTAGTGAGAATTTCACAAAAATCCTTGAAATTAAATGCATTAAGAGGTATCTTAGGCATATCATGTTCTATGACATCAGCACCACCTATGAATAGTAGCTTGAGTGGATGATTACAGACTTTATACTGACCATCATTTACAACCACCTTAAAGTTGTGCATGACATAAGTTTTTCCCTTAGTGAAACTTGATTCCCAATTCACCAATTGATCTTTCTTACAACTTCTTGGATTTTGCCATCCAGTTTTGTTAATGAACAAACCAACAAAACATATTAATAGAAATTTTAAAAAAAATTGACAAGTAAATATAATCATGAATTATATAAAATAAAACAAAATATGATAAGTAAATGCACCCTACTACATTATACCTTCAAGTCAATTAAAACCATTTCCATTTGAGTGGTTTTCTCCCGGTTAGAGACACACCACAAACATGTTATGCCAACATTCAACTTCAAAGTCTCCTTTGTCTCATCTATATCTTTTATCATATCATTTTGTCATGCCATGTTCTGCAACTCAAGCCAATAAATAGAAATTACAAAGTTATCAAAACAAATCATATGCCAAACAAAAAATAATAATTTCAATAAAACAAACCATCATGCACAACCTTTTCTCTCAAAACAGATATAGATTTCAAATGAAATAATTTCACTAAAATAAACTATCATACAAAACCTTTTCTCACACAACAAATCTAGAGAAAAAACTAATCATTCAAAACCACAAAAAAACCACACTTTCTCCCATACAAACACCATGAGAAACTCTTTGAAAGACAAAGATACCAAAAATCTAACCATACATTCACAAAAAACCAACCATAAGTTCCTAGAAAAGCATCAACAAAAGAATACATACTTAAGCTAAAGAAGTTGTACCAAATGTCAAATCCTTTCGAAGTTAGAAAAAAAATCAACCAAAAGTTAAAAAAAATATAATAATTTAGAAAAAAGGAGTTAAACTAAAGAATAAAAAAAAGAAGTTAAGCTAAAGAAGCCTTACCAAACGTGGAATCCTTAAAAAGTTGCGGACTGAGAAAAGAATGAAAGTGAGAAACTAAAAAATGAAATTTGGGAGAAAGAGCATAATAGAGAAAGAAGGGAAAGAGAGAGAAGGAAATGGGTGGGATGAGGAAATTGAGAAAAGAAGGAAAGTGTAGAATATTCGAAAAGAGAAAAAAAAAATAGAGATAAAATTATAATTTTAATCATATTTTGACCAAATGTCAACAATATATAAGTTGTCTAATTCTATAATTTTGCTAGCAATCTCCTTTAATATATTAGATTAGATTAAATTTTCCATCCACTAAACATATTTACAAACACACTCCTAATTATAAACAAATATAAATACACAACACTCACCTGGGGCTACTCTTCCATCCTTCCCCTCTACAAACTCAACTCTCTCCCTTCGCTTCTTCTGCTTCGCATTCGACATCACCTGCGTTGCGTTTCGTTTTCGCTTTCTCTGTCGTTTTTGCTAATTCGCTGCGTTTCGTTGCTCTTCAATCATGGCCAAAGGCGTAATCTCTGACGAAGAAGGTGAACCCTAGAAACTCCGTAATTTCCATTTGCATTTTCTTTTCCCCTTCGAAGTTTCTCACATTTTCGGTTTCTGTGGGTCTTCAATGCGCGCAGACGACGTCGAACTCGACGAGGAAGAGAGGGAACCCGTCGAAGGTGACGAATTGGAAGAGGGTCGCGAGGACAACGAAGACGAGGACGAAGAAGAGGGTATGAACTTTTGATTCGCTCGAAATTTCTGAACTACGCGCTTCGTGAATGCTATTTTTTGTTTTATTTTATTTTTCAGTTTTTTATTCGCACGCTAATTTCTTCAGTGGCGGTGGCGGTGTTGGGTTTGTTAGAACATTAGGGTTTCGACCTTGAAATTAGGGTTTTGTTGTTCTGTTTGATGGGGGAGGGGTAGGGGATGTTGCCTTTGGTAAATGCAATGTGATTGCAGTTGAGAGTTTATCATTTTGCTCTTTTTTTTGTTTTTGATTGTTTGATTTTTTTTTTTTTTTTTGCTTATATGATGATGTCTGATTTTCTGGTTCTAATAATGTCTTATTTTTGGTATTTCTGATACTCTTTTTCTTTCCCTCGCCACTTCAGAAGGGCAGGATGAATATGAAAATGATGGGTTTATAGTGGACGACATTGAGGACGAAGAGGAGCATGATGAAGAAGAAGAGAGAGCAGATAGTGATGAGGAGCGACCTAAGAAGAAAAAGAGGAAGAAAAAGTCAGTTTTTATCGCTTCTGTATTTTTTTACATCTGCTTGTGGTTGAAGTAGATGAGCTTATATGTTTAGAGAAGAAAGCACAATGTTTGATAATATATGTACATTTTTATTAATTTTAGATATATATGTATTTGATTATCACTCTTGCATCAAGTAGCTGATAGGATTTTCCCTTAAAATTATTTACATTTTTTTGAATGACATATGACATAATTACATATAAATTTGTCATCTATTTTTTAAAAGTTCACAATGTGCATGGGCTGGCTTCTGTTGCCCTTGCTTTTTTATACGGTACCCCTTTATTATGTGTCCCTTTGGAGGGAGAGAGACATCGGATTGAAAAAATTTGATTGCATGCTTTTGTCTTTACTTGGTTGAAATTTTAAACATTAATGATGTTGACATTCATATTTGACAAATTAATCTCACTTTTATAGGGAGGAGTATGTCCTTGATGAAGATGATTATGAATTGCTGGAGGACAATAATATCAATATTCATCGTCGGAAGGTTTTGAATTTTTTGTATATATGTTTCAATTTCTTTTTATTAATGTTGGGTTTTAGTGGATAAATACCATGCTGTATATACAAATTTATTGACAATAATTTTTTATAATTCATAAGGAGAGCAAAAAGTTCAAGCGGCTGAAAAAAGGAAGAAGGGATACTGAGGAGGAGCCCTCTGGGCTGTCTGATGAGGAGGAGTTTGTTGGAGGTGGTAAAGTTGGGCGGACAGCCGAGGAGAAGCTTAAACGAAGTTTATTTGGTGATGATGAAGGTATACTCCAGTTGTGGTGGTCTATTTTTTTGGTTTTTCATTGGCAGTACTTGATTGCTGTGGGAAAATTCCTTTTCACACTGAAGAACTATAGATATATCACTTTTGAATAAATGAATTCTGAGGCTGGAGATATTCACTGAAGAACAATTTTGTAAGAAAGAGTTTACTTGGAATAGTGTAAAATGATTTTTGAAAGTGAAATTACTAAAATAGCATTGAAGTTATTTTGAATCTTTCCTTAGATGCTAATGAGGACAAAGTAGTGCATTCTATGTAAAAGATATGAAAAATATTTCGGTCCTCATGGATTCTGGGTTGTCAATGTAGGTTTTTGGCATTTTCATCGGGCTAATGAACTCTAACTGTCTCATGTGGAATGCCATTTTGTATGCCAAAAGTAAAGTAATTTATGCTCATACGTGCAACAATAACCAAGCACTTGCTTACTATACTTTCCATGTATTACAGGAGCTCCACTTGAAGACATTGCTGAAGAGGAGGAGCAAGGAGAAGAGGAAGAGGATGCTGACATTGGAGAAGATGATGAGATGGCTGACTTCATTGTGGATGAAGAAGAAGTTGATGAGAATGGGGCTCCTATGAGGTATTTTAAATGTATTTTTTAATTTTTATTGTTAAAATCAATTAATTTCATCTAAGCATCTGTTACTGCAATTCTATATAGGCAGAGGAAGCTGAAGAAAAAGAAAACTAGGCAGGCTCCTGGAGTCTCTTCTTCAGCTCTACAAGAAGCTCAAGAATTATTTGGTGATCCAGATGAGTTGATTCTGAATCGCCAGAAAAATCTAGAAATGAGTGAATTTAGAGAGACTAGACTTGAAGATGAATTTGAGCCTATTGTTCTTTCTGAGAAATATATGACAGAGAAGGATGACCGGATTAGGGAGCTCGATATTCCTGAGAGAATGCAGGTCTTCTGAGATCTCTGTGGACATAGATCAAAATTTTCTGATTTTTGAATTGCTCTCTTGTATAATGAACTGTTCTTATTTTTATTATTTTGTAGGTATCTGATGAAAGTACTGGTGCTCCTCCGGTGGATGCAAGTAGTATAGATGAAGAGAGTCAATGGATTTGTAAGCAACTTAAAAATGGAACAATCCCTTGGATTCGCAAGAAGATTTCAAATTCCCAGAATAATGAAGAGGATGACCTACCAGTCGACAAGGATGATATTATCAGATTTTTGGAACTGCATCATGTGCAAAAATTAGATGTCAGTATTATTTATCCATGAGTTTTTGAATCTATTGTTAGTTTTTTCTTCATTTTCCTAATGTGGAAAATTTTGTCTTCTAGATTCCTTTTATTGCTATGTATCGGAAGGAGGACTGCTCAAGCCTATTAAAAGACCTAGAGCACCCTGAAGCTGGTGATGATAATTGGGATAAGAATGACAAGACACCTACTCTGAAATGGCACAAGGTCTGTGAACATTGATTTTGGTATCATTTGTTACTATTATGTTTATTATTGATTATTGACAATGTAGTTAAAATTCTGCAAATGGATTCATTGTGCATTGTTTAGGTACTTTGGGCTCTTCAGGACTTGGACAAGAAGTGGTTGCTTCTTCAGAAGCGAAAGAGTGCCCTCCAGTCATACTATAATAAACGGTTTGAAGAAGAGTCCCGCCGTGTGTATGACGAAACAAGACTAAACTTGAATCGTCAATTGTTTGAATCAGTTATGAGATCTCTGAAGGAAGCAGGATCTGAGAGGGAGGTTGATGATGTTGACTCCAAGTTCAACTTGCATTTCCCACCAGGCGAAGCTGGTGTTGATGAAGGACAATACAAGAGGCCAAAAAGGAAGTCAATGTATAGCACTTTCAGTAAGGCAGGTCTTTGGGAGGTTGCAAGCAGGTTTGGGTGTAGTCCTGAGCAACTTGGATTATGCCTTACTGAAGTTAACCTGGTAAGCTTGCTCAGATTTGGAACTGTTGTTTGTTTTGACCCTATACTAAAGGTTTTGTTTTCCATGCCCTGTAGCAAGAGTTGGAAGATCCAAAGGAAACACCTGAAGAGATGGCTTCTAACTTTACATGTGCTATGTATGATACCCCTGAAGAAGTACTTAAATGTGCCAGGCACATGGTATGTATCTGTAACTTTGTTCTTAATCATTATAAGGCTGCCATTGTTTGATCTTTTTGTTATTTTGTTCCAGGCAGCTGTTGAGATAAGTTGTGAGCCTAGCATTAGGAAACATGTTCGCAGCCACTTTCTTGACCATGCAGTTGTGTCAACTTGTCCTACTGCTGATGGAAATACAACAATAGATTCTTTCCACCAGTTCGCTGGGGTAAAGTGGCTGCAGGAGAAGCCTTTGTCTAAGTTTGAAGATGTGCAATGGCTCCTTATACAGAAGGCAGAAGAGGAGAAACTCATTCAAGTTACTATTAAACTGCCTGAGCAATATCTTAATAAGTTAATAGACCAATTCAATGAATATTATATTAGTGACAGTGTTAGCAGATCTGCTCAACTGTGGAATGATCAGAGGAAGTTGATTCTGCATGATGCCATTTTTCGATTCCTTTTACCATCAATGGAAAAAGAGGCAAGAGGTGTCTTGGCAAGTAAAGCAAAGAATTGGTTACTTATGGAATATGGGAAGGCCTTATGGACTAAGGTTTCTGTGGGACCTTATCAACAGAAGGAAAATGATCTTGGCTCAGATGATGAGGCTGCTCCTCGGGTTATGGCGTGCTGTTGGGGCCCTGGAAAGCCACTTACAACTTTTGTCATGCTAGATTCATCAGGTGAAGTGCTTGATGTGCTTTACACTGGGTCACTTACTTTTAGATCACAGAATGTTAATGACCAACAACGGAAGAAGAATGACCAGGAACGGGTGTTGAAGTTTATGACCGATCACCAACCGCATGTTGTTGTTTTAGGAGCAGTTAACTTGTCTTGCACCCGTTTGAAGGAAGATATATACGAGGTTTGTATATTGGTTTCTATGTCTATGCCTGTATGTTGTGAAATGGGCTGGAGGATTCATCACTTTTATAATGTAGTAACCTTCCCTGCAATTGTCGGAATTCTTATTCCCATCCATTTAATTCCAATCACCTAGCCATACATGGAAATGGGAAGGATCAATTCTTGATCATATTCCTATTTTGATTCCCATTCTGCTCCCTCATACCAAATATGCACTTAGTAGATTCAATTGTTTTTAATATACTCATATTTCCTAAATACACTATTCGAATTGGTCATCTTTACTTCCTACTGGGTAAGTTGATGATGTATGATAATTACAATTAAGCTGTAATAAATTGCCTGATTAATGGTGTCACTAGTTCATAGTTTTCTAATTTATTTGCATATGAATCCTATAAGTTGTTTGATTAATGTATTTTTCTCCACTAGTGGGAAAAGGCTTTTGTTGTCGTCATATGGTGGGTCTTATGTGCGATTTGGTCTACTTTTATCAGGTCATTTTTAAGATGGTTGAGGAAAATCCTAGAGATGTTGGGCACGAAATGGATGGGCTCAGCATTGTCTATGGAGATGAATCTCTTCCTCGTCTTTATGAAAATTCTCGAATTTCCTCTGAACAACTTCCTTCACAACAAGGTAATATTGATTTGCTGCTCCCTCTCTTTAAGGAATCCCATAATTCATACTATTTTTTTGCATTGATAGGTATAAGATTCTATTTTTCTTACTTTAATAGGTATAGTGAGGCGAGCTGTTGCTCTTGGACGTTATCTCCAGAACCCATTGGCAATGGTTGCAACATTATGTGGACCTAGAAAGGAAATATTGTCATGGAAACTGAGCCCTTTGGAGAGTTTTCTCAACCAAGATGATAAATTTGCAATGGTTGAGCAGGTTATGGTAGATGTGACCAATCAGGTTGGCTTAGACATTAATTTAGCAATAAGTCATGAATGGTTATTTGCTCCATTACAATTTATTTCTGGGCTTGGTCCACGGAAGGCTGCATCCTTACAGAGATCCCTTGTAAGAGCTGGTGCAATTTTTACTCGGAAGGACTTTCTGACTGAACATAAACTTGGTAAAAAGGTGTTTGTCAATGCGGTTGGTTTCTTGCGTGTCCAGCGAAGTGGTTTAGCTGCTAGCAGCAGCCAATTTATCGATTTGCTGGACGATACAAGAATTCATCCCGAATCTTATATTCTTGCACAAGAGTTGGCCAAAGATGTGTATGAAGAAGATGGCACAGGTGATGCAAATGATGATGATGATGCACTGGAGATGGCCATAGAGCATGTGAGAGACCGACCTAGTTATTTGAAAAACCTTGATGTTGAGGAATATGCTTCTGGGAAAAAACGTCAGAACAAAATACAAACTTTCTATGACATAAAAAGAGAATTGATTCAAGGTTTTCAGGATTGGCGTAAGCAATATGAAGAACCAAGTCAAGATGAAGAATTCTATATGATTTCAGGTGAGACTGAAGAGACCCTTGCTGAAGGCAAAATCGTCCAAGTCACAGTTCGGAGAGTGCAAGCCCAGAAAGCAATCTGCGGGCTTGAATCTGGAATGACCGGAATCCTCTTGAAAGAAGACTATACAGATGACTGGAGAGATGTAATTGAATTGTCTGATAGGCTACATGAAGGTGACATGCTCACTTGTAAAATTAAGTCAATCCAAAAGAATAGGTATCAAGTCTTCCTTGTATGTAAGGATAGTGAAATGAGAAGTAATCGGTTACAGAATAACCGTGATATTGACCCTTATTACCATGAAGACCGGAGCTGCTTTCAGAGTGATCAAGACAAAGCTCGGAAAGAAAAGGAGCTTGCAAAGAAGCATTTCAAGCCAAGGATGATTGTTCATCCACGCTTTCAGAACATAACTGCCGATGAAGCAATGGAGGTTTGTAGCTGAGTATTTTTATGTGAAATTTTGTATTTTATTGGCCTTTTATTAAAATCATAATTGGATTTTCCAAAGTTGTGGTTTTCTGTGTATGCACATCTCAACATGCCTTTGAAGTTGTAAGTTAAAACTCAATTATTGGTGAGAATTTTTTTCTAATGATTGACTCCTAAACTTAGATTGGTTGAGTTGGAGTTGGTTGTATGTACTGGTAAAGTTGGTTTGGATGTGATCACTTCCAAACGATTTATGTAATTGATGTAGATTCATAGTAATATTTCCTTATTTTATTCTATTGCTGATCGGTTGCTTCTTGTTTTGAAGAATAAGCCCATGATATACACTGAAATAATGAATAATTTTGCTTGCTTGAATTCTGGTGCTTAGAGATTAGAGATCATAGATTCTAAGTTCTTAAAATTTGTGTGGGTTTTCGGTGTGATGAACTTGGTATATGGTAGGATTTGATATATAAAACACCATCTTCTGAGCAAGTAATCATTAAATGAAAAAAAAAAACTTTAATTTGACTTTTCCTCTATCAAAGATTTAATGATTGATATGGTGCTAGCTTAGCTTTGCCTCTCTATTTATGCAGTTCTTGTCTGACAAAGATCCTGGAGAAAGTATTATCCGTCCTAGTTCACGAGGACCTTCATATCTTACTTTAACTCTTAAAATTAATGATGGAGTATATGCCCATAAGGATATAGTTGAAGGTGGAAAGGAACACAAGGACATAACAAGCTTACTCCGAATTGGGAAGACACTAAAAATTGGAGAGGATACTTTTGAGGACTTAGATGAGGTAAGTTGTCCCCATTTTTCTGGATGCTTTGCTTGTGGTGACTATATGAATTATTTCCTACTGATTATTGCTTAGGTTATGGACCGCTATGTTGATCCCTTGGTGGCTCACTTAAAGTCAATGTTAAACTATCGCAAATTCCGAAAGGGTACAAAAGCAGAAGTTGATGAACTTTTGAGGATGGAGAAAGCCGAGTATCCTATGCGCATAGTATATAGTTTTGGCATCTCCCATGAACATCCTGGCACATTTATATTAACTTATATAAGAAGTACAAATCCACACCATGAGTACATTGGGCTTTACCCAAAAGGATTCAGGTTTAGGAAAAAGATGTTTGAGGACATTGATAGGCTTGTAGCATATTTTCAGAGGCATATTGATGATCCCCAGCATGATTCAGCCCCTTCCATTAGATCTGTTGCTGCTATGGTACCAATGCGAAGCCCTGCAGCTGGTGGCTCATCAGGGGCATCTGTGGGTAGCGGCTGGGGTGGTGGTTCTAACAGTGTTGGTGGTGGCCGGAGAGGTCACTCTTACGATAGGGGGGATCGATCATCTACACCTGGTTCCAGGACAGGTATATTGATTTGGTTTTGAATTCAGCTATGTTCAGTTTTCATGTATTCTTCTTGGAACTATTTGGGTGTTGAACTGACTAATTATTTATGTCTGGTTATCTAATCAGTATGCTCTTGCAGCTTTGCTGGGTTAAATGAATTTAGTATTTAGTTATTTTTCCTTGGATGTCATCTGGTAGCTACCTGCTGCTTGTTAAGTATGCACACTTTCATGCTCATGTATCTGTAGTGATCACTAGTCTTCTACATTTAAAATGCTGACTGGTTTCCTGTTCCTTGTCTCTGTTTCACATGTTATCCAATTAGTTTTCACCTGTCATTTTTCCAGTAAGATCTGACAATTCTTTTTTTAATCTAAAATTTATGTCCGTGTTTCTTTTGTTCTACAGGACGGGGTGAATACAGAAACAATGGGAACCAGGACGAACATCCTAGTGGAGTACCTCGTCCGTATGGTGGTGGAAGAGGACGCGGACGCGGTCGTTCTTATAACAATAGAGGAGACCACTCTAATAATGAAAGGGAGGACTCTGGTTATGGGGGCAGGTGGGGTTCTAGTAATACCAAGGATTCGGATGATGGTTTAAGCAATTTTCCAGGTGCCAAGGTTCAGAATTCTCCTGGAAGGGAAGCTTTTCCTGGTGGTTGGGGTGGTGGTGGTGGTGGAGGTGGTAGTGGTTGGGGAGGAGGAGTAGGTGGAGCTCGTAACAATGACAATGGTGGCTGGGGGGGACAAGAGAGTGGTGGTGCTGATCCAAGGGATGGGGAACAAGGAAGCTCTGGCTGGGGATCTACCCCCAAGAAAGCAGCATCTGGGAACGGATGGGGATCTGGAAATTCTGGCGGGGGTGGTTGGTGAACTCACCTCACCTCTTAGAACTTAGTTTAGCTTTACCCACAGGCGGTTGGTTGGTCATTATGTAATCCTCTTTTTCCCCCTGAAATGAATGGATGATGATATTTGGGTAGTTTCTTTTTGCAATGTAATGAATTCTGAGTGTTTCTTTGAACTTGGATCCCTGCATCGTGGGTGGTTGGGGTTTGTCATGTAAAGCCACCACATTTGTTCATAACTACATCAGCTGTGACGCCCGGAGGATTATTGCTTTGAATTTCAGGGGAGCAATTTCCATTCCTGAAACCTAAGCACATTTGTATGCAGTTATAACTGTATGCAGTTCGCGTTGAGAAATGAGAATGGTGTTCTTGCATCTTATATTGGAATATACCAAATAGTGTCTGCATTATAAATGAATTCGACTTAAGAGTCAAATGAAAACGAAAACTTGTTAATTCTCATGTCTATTTGTACAAAACATATTCCAATTTCCAATTGATATTTTGATCAATGCTTTACCACAAAAATGCACTAAAACACTATCCCCACTACCAAGGTCAAGACACAAGAGTAGAGTCGCTGTAAATCAATGGAAAGTATTTCATATTTATTCTAAAAATTAAAAAATAGAAAGACGATTTCTAGAAAACTGATCTATCAAGACAGTATATGTTTTAATATTAGAAAAAATAGGAATTATTTTTAAAGGCAATATCCAAACAACCAAACATACTTTTCTTTTAAATCTCGACCATCTCTAAAATAAAATAAAATCTCGACCGTCTAATGGTCAGGTTTGAAGGCCTTAAATTATTTTAAAATAGTGGTGTTAATGCACTTTTCATCATATTTTACTTTTTTTAGTGTTAAAATTTAATATTTTTTAGAGAAATGTTAAAACTATAAATTATAAGTAGAAGTTATTAATCCTAAAAGATATAAAATAAAATATAAAGCCCTATAGTTTTATAATTATATTTTTTAATAAGTTTAGTCAATAATAAAAAAGTGTATTTAAAATTAAAATAATCTGTAGGAATGACGCCTGTCTGAACAAGGGTTTTTATTTGACGTGGCAAGTAGTAAGTAAGAAATGTAAGAGTCCTTCTTCCGTACGAACCGCACCGAAAGAAAGTGACGGGAACCAGGGTTAACGGGTTTTATTCGGGTCAACCCGAAATTATAACTATATAAGCATAATTCTAGGGTTTTAGTTTCTTTGGTCTTGTGTTGGGGTTGTATACTATAATAGCAGAATCGTGAGTAACAGCAGAGCTTCTCCGATAAATCGCTATGACTGCTCAGACCCAAGAGGAGCTTCTTGCGGCCCACCTTGAGCAACAACAGATCCATGTATTAATTCACACCTTTATTCTCCCTTATTAGCTTTTTTAATTTAATTGTTAAGTGATTTAGAATTAGGTTTAAACTTAGTTCTATTTTGATTCAAGGTTTAAAAGTAATTTGGTTGTATTTAAAAAATAATAATTTGGTTGTGTGCAATGTTTTTTTTTTTTTTTTTCAGCAGTTATCTGTTATGTGGCAGTTGGAATCTAAAAGACCGTCTTACTGTTAAGGGTCTGTGTGATAAGAGAACATTGAGGTTTTAGTCTTTTAGGACTGTATTTTCTTAGCATTTTGTCTCCTTTGTTTGATCTCAATATTTTTTATTTTTTTTTTAAATTCAATGGCTGACTCTGGGTTGTTCTTTGTTAATTAGAGTTTTGACTAGGATTGCAAAAGTTGAGATTTGGGAGTTGAGGAAATACTTGAATTCAATTGGTTTAATGTTGAACATTTTCTATGCAATTAGTTGGGAGGTTTCTTGGGGTTTATATATTACGGCAATTTGTGTGAAAAACAAGTGTATGATCTTCAAATCAAAGATGGGAGAACAGCTCAACCTTTAGAAAAGAATGGACCTTTAGTTTTGATCTGAAATTTAAACTTTTCATAAACTTAGTTGATTGATTGTTACACCTAATGATTACTAAGTATTAGTTAAAATGTAGCCACAGAAGAACCTTTTTAACTCCACAATCCACACATATTTAATGGCTTACTATTTGCTTTGTTGTCTAATATCCTGAACTTTTGAATATCTTTTGTAGGATGATGAGCCTGTAGTTGAGGATGAGGATGAGGATGACGAAGATGACGACGATGATGAGGATGACGAGAACGCTGAAGGTAAATTGGCAAATGAGATTAACTGGAGTGCTGTGGATGACATACCCACTTTCATTCTTGCATTTGGCAAATGTTTTGTAGCATTCGTCCAATACTTTGATTGGAATTTGTATACAGTACATAGAATGTACGTGATCAATATGATTGCATTTTTTTCACCTAATAATTTATCTTTGGTATATTTTTTTAAAAAAAATTAAGAAATTAGATCTTGAAAATTTTGGTCAATATTCTTCAATTTTAATTTCTTTTATCCAAAAGGCCTTGTTTAACAAGGTGTTAATCATCATGGTTCACAAAGTTCAATATTGCTTTTGATTAAAAGTTTTAATGTGGGGAATCTGAATATTTTCTACCTAAAATTAGTTGAGTGTTTTAATAAATCATGATGGTGTCATAAATAGGTCGGGTGAAATTCACTGGCCAGTTTAATCCATGTTAGAATAAAATTGAAGAAGCATGTAGATTGTGATGAGCCTTTGTTCTGTACAACTGAATTAATACTGCACTTTATTTTATGTTATTTTTACTTGAATTGAAGTTAAAATGATGGATACAATTGAGTCTCAGAGTAATTTGTATTCTATTTGCAGGTCAAGAGGGTGATGCATCTGGTAGGTCCAAGCAGACCAGAAGCGAAAAGAAGAGTCGCAAGGCAATGCTCAAACTTGGAATGAAACCTGTCACAGGTGTCAGTCGTGTGACTGTTAAGAAGAGCAAAAATGTTAGCATTTGATATCTATTTATTTTGAAGAACTTTTCATTGTTTCATCTATTTCGTACTTGTCAATATTGAATCTATTTCTCTTTTGTTTGTTTAGATCCTGTTTGTTATTTCAAAACCAGATGTTTTCAAGAGCCCAACTTCTGACACATACATTATATTCGGCGAAGCCAAGATCGAAGACTTGAGCTCACAGCTACAAACTCAGGCAGCAGAGCAATTCAAGGCTCCTAATGTGAGCAATGTTGGATCGAAGCCTGAAACGTCTGCTGCTGCTGCTGCTCAAGATGATGAGGATGTCGATGAGACTGGTGTAGATCCCAAGGATATAGAGTTGGTGATGACTCAAGCTGGTGTGTTGAGATCAAGAGCTGTTAAGGCTCTCAAAGCTGCCAATGGCGACATTGTTGCTGCCATTATGGAGCTAACTAATTGATGATGTCAGATTTGGGAGAATTTTAGAATTTGCAATATGGAGCTAATTTTCTTTGTTAGTCAAAAGTTTTACTCTCCTTTGGTTTGAAAAGTGGTTTGCGAATTGTATCTTTGCTTCATTCTATTTTCTGTGTAATTGTCTGCATAGAAAGAAAAGACTGTAGACTCATTCTCTACAATTGTATGTTCTCTGTCAAGAATGACAATCATAATTAGTATGCTTATTGGTTAGTAGAGTTAAGCTTATGATACTTCATTTTATGGCATATAAACAAGTGTTAGGTGTTCCTTCTGCACCGTGAGCACAAATGACCAAAGTCACCAAACGCAATCTAGAATGAGATATATTACACGTCATTTCTTGCTTTCAAATGCATTTCAAATAATCTTTGCATACTGGACAGTGAATGGAATCTGGTGGTTGCATATCGACGATGGAAGCCCTGGGCCTTTCTCAGGAAATGAATCTGATAATTGAAGTTATCATTTGATGCTTCATAAAGGTTGGGAAAGGTTTTTCATGAGGTCAAATACATGGTGAAGGAGCCATATTCCTTCACCGTCTATCTGGCCTGCACCGACAATGCCAATAAGCATTTCTGCTACTTGGTATCCTCTGATTTGCTCCCTTTATAGCCTCAGGAATTATTGCAAGGCTGTACTGCAAGGTAAGTTTGTAAATAGTGAAGACATTGAAATAGTATTGTTGGATACAACTAAGTTTTACAACAAATCCATAAGAGTGATGACTATTATTATATGACCAACAAATTTTGACATTGGTAGATAGATAGGTTCCTTAAATATACTCATGATTTGTCAGTGAGCAAAATTGTCAATAGTTTGTAACTCTTTAGAGTTGTCACCTCTTTTGCGTTGCCAATAAACAGAAGGGAGAGGACACAAAATAGCAGTAAAAATGTAGCCAACCTGAATCAGTTCCTATTTATTGACATTCTTTTGTGAAACGAATTCTATAGGAGTCAACTGGAAAATCCTAGATCAATAAGTCAAATCAAACCAAGAGTTTCAATTTTCTGATTCAAATAACATGAACAAAATATAGAATTATGAAAAGAGGATTACATCAAAGTCAAAATTGAAAATATCCTAATATAACCCCAAAAGTTTAGAATTCAAGCTAATAAATAAGAAAACAAAGAGATTAGGGAGAGATAATGATGAGATAAAAGTAGTCCTAAAAAAAGTATTTCTAAGCCTTGAATTAACAATACCCCCATTGAGAGCCATTGTTTTTAACTTCCATTAAAAGTTCCTCTCCCCCTGCTGAAAAGATCCTGCTGATGGAGTGGGGTTTTGAAAGGGAAAAGTAAGAAAGTGTGCGGAGGCAAAGGGGGATGAGGCGTGGAGCTGGAAGATGGAGATGAGGTCCACCTCAATGCATTAATATGTTATTTATTTTCTTTTAATTATTTTTATTTAATTTAATTAAAACAATAAAAGTGTTGTGACAAAATATTATTCATTGACTGTATACAATTTTACATTAATTGTGCACATACATTTTTCTCATTTAAATTTATAAACTTGAATTCAATAAGTAGACATGAGATCCATCATGATTTTTAAGTGACGATTAAAACATCACAATGTTTAAAATCTCCACCGCTGCATTATGTAGACTAATAATAAAAAATAACAGTTAAGTTTAATAATTTGAATTTAGTGTATATATTTTGTCGGTTGACATTATTTTAAATATAAGTATACAGTAGTATTTCACTACTATCATATTATATTAATAAACTATATGACGTAGTTATCGAATAAAATTCTATTAATACAGGTGTAAAAGAGTTTTACATTCAAGTGTAAATAAATTAAATTAATCAATCTATCAAAAAAAAAATCTAACTTGCCTCAAACGATTAATCAATTTTTATATATAAATTAGAATAATTATTTTGAACGAGACGTTTTAATTGTCATTCTTCAACAAGTGTTTTTAGTTATTTTTTTCTTTAACAAATGGGCTTTTAGAGATTTCTTCTCTATTTTTTTTATCTCTTTCAGTTTATCCTTTTTAATGTTTTTAATTTTAACTTGGATTTTAATTTCAATATATAAATATTTATTTATTATAAATTTTGATTATATAAAATAAACATCGCACAAATTACAATACTAATTTTTCCTAGTTATGTGAAATGCATTTCAAAAAAGTTATATGAACTGACCATGTGGTTTTTTTAACAAGAAAACGGGTTTTAATCGGGTCAAACCAAATTTGAGGTATATAAAGTCTGAGTTTAGGGTTTTAGGTTTGGATGTATTGGGGATCCACTGTTGCAGAATCCAGTTTGACACCTAATCCAAATCACTATTCACTATGACTGCTCAGACCCAAGAGGAGCTTCTTGCGCAACATCTCGATCAGCAAAAGATCCATGTAATCCACATTAAAAACTCTCCCTTTTTTCCTTTTTTTTTGCGTTTTTTCCCCTTAATTTTGAATTGGATTGGAAAATATTCCAATTTACTTTGATTATGTGCAAAAAGAAAATCATCAGTTAACTATTTTAGGATCTGTAGCCTGTGGACTCTGAAGGACTAGCAGTAGTTGGTTACTGTTATGGGTTTTTTGTTTTGCATTTGATTAGAGAATGTTGAGGTTTTAGATAGCTTTGTATTTTCTATGCAGTTTTTTCATTAAAGATTCGATCGGTAACTTGAGATGTGGAAGAGAGTGTAAATTGCTAGGTTTTTTATTGGTTCAAGGTGAACTTTTTCTGTGCAATCAATTAAAAGGTTTCTGGGGATTCAGTGATCCATATATAAAAAGAAGAGTTTAATTTTCAAATCAAAGTTAGTAGAAGAACAATTATAACATATATGCGTTAATATTTAATGTAGGATGATGAACCTGTGGTCGAGGATGATGATGAGGAGGAGGAGGATGATGATGACGACGACGAGGAGGATGATGATCATGCTGACGGTAAGTTGGTAAATGAGATTTAAATGAAGAGTGCTCATGAGTCATGACTTGCTCACTTTCATTATTGTATTTGGCAAAGGTTTAGTAGCACTCCTTCGACGATTTAAGTGAAAATAGTGTACATGGTTAATAAGATTAATTTGGCTTGTCTTAACTTTCAAGAGTCCCGTTGCAATTTAAATTAAGAAATGAGCTCTTGCCAATTTTAGTCAGTGTGTGTCAATTTTGTTTCGTTTTATTTGGATCCGTGGCTTATGAGGTGTTAATAATCATGGTGTGCAAATAAGTTACAGATTGTTTTTGATTCAAACTTTCATTATCAAGAATTTGAAATTTTTTTCTTCCTATACAGACTATGATAAGTTGTACTCTCATTTGTTTAGATTCAGAAATCACCACCAATATTAGTGTGATTATTCACATGATTTAATGATGCAAATTGAATTTTCAGGCACTGCAAATACACTAAGTTGTAGTTTGCCAACTTTATACTTTTATTTTTTAAACTTATATACCAATACATATAAAGTGTATCACAATAATTTGGTGAGTTGTAGCATTTTATTGTATCATCAATGACTCATGTTCATTTTCAAAACACTCTCATTTGATTTAAGATCTATATTTTATATTAATTTTATAAATTGTACAATTTTTAAATTTGTTCTGTGTCTTCAAGTTGTATCACGTGTCCCATGTCATGTCTATACATTTCAGGATTGTTCTATATTTTAGACTTGAGTTGAGAGTTGTAATAAATCATGCCTATGTCACAAATAGGTTGGGTGGATGGATCTTTGTATCTGGTATCAGAATAAAAATGGACATGTTTGGAGATCATATCAAGTCTATGTTCTGTCTGAATGAGTTAATATTGCTATTTTCTTTCTGCATGAACTGAAGCTACATGGACAGATCCAATTCACAATCTTAGAGTTAGAGGAATTTGTGTTCTATTGCAGGACTAGAAGGTGATGCATCTGGTAGGTCCAAGCAGACCAGAAGCGAAAAGAAGAGTCGCAAGGCAATGCTTAAACTTGGAATGAAACCTGTCACAGGTGTCAGTCGAGTGACGGTCAAGAAGAGCAAGAATGTTAGCATTTGACACATCTTTTTTGCTTTTCACCACTCTTTCCCATTTGTCTGATCTATTTTGCTTTGGTAAAAATTGAAACTTTGGACTTTTGTTTGTTTAGATCCTGTTCGTCATCTCAAAACCAGACGTTTTCAAGAGTCCAACGTCTGACACGTACATTATATTTGGGGAAGCCAAGATTGAAGACTTGAGCTCACAGCTACAAACTCAGGCAGCAGAGCAATTCAAGGCTCCTAATTTGAGCAATGTTGGATCAAAGCCTGAATCTTCTGCTGTTGCTCAAGATGATGAGGAAGTGGATGAGGCTGGTGTAGATCCCAAGGACATAGAGTTGGTGATGACTCAAGCTGGCGTGTCAAGACCTAAAGCCGTTAAAGCTCTCAAGGCGGCCGGTGGTGACATTGTTGCTGCCATTATGGAGTTAACTAATTAATAGTCTGGTTTGTCTGAATTTTAGAATGTGTGTAGCTATTTTTCTTTGTTGATTGAAATTTTTGTTTTCCTTGAATTTGAAATACTGGTTTCAGTGGTTTGTCAATTGTCTGTAATTGTTTGCATGGAAAGAAAAATACTGTAGACTCATTTGCAACAAAAGCATGTTGAATGCCAAGAATGTCAGTCATAATTAGCAATTATCTAATATAGATGCAACTCAGTTTCGATCTTGAGTGAGAAACATATGATTACACACCATTTGTCTTGCTATTATTTAAGACAAGACTTGGATGACAAAACCTATCACATCTTCATATCATCTTGGTTGCTGTTATTTAGGACTTGAAATTTTGAAAGTAATGTGAGCAATTTAAACAAAGCAAAAATAAAATTGATACTTCATGCTTATCTTCTACACAAATTAATTTACTTCTAGGATGTTTATTGTAGTTGAGGGTGTACTGGCTAAAGAGCTTCTGGTTTGCTACAACTTTGTCTTTGTACTTAATCATTCTTCTGTGATATGCTATTAGAGAAGTTGCTAAAGAAACTGATTTTGTTTCCACTATGGCAAGAACGTCATTGAAGGAATCCTTTCCATTTCGTTCTAATTTATTTTGATAGTTTTGTCATATCATTTGCAAAGTGTGTTGCAATATCCCTATATATTTGTTTTCCTAATAGACGTCTTGTTCTAATTTCCTGTATGGTCACTGCTGTATATTGAAATTGAACAATGTGCAACACGACACGAGAACTTACTTTGAACCAATTCATAGAAGCACTGCTGCCACTGGAGTACTTTCTCAATTCATACATCTGCTTAAAAAAATGATTACAACTCTTATGTGAAGGCTTTAGAAAAATTTAAGTATGATAAAAAAAGGCTTGGCTGGAGATATAGAGCAAACTCTGACATAGCAGTAAAGTTATGTCTTGATAACTTGGTGGTTATGGATTCGAATCCGGAAAAGGATTGGTTGGGCGGGTTTAGTTATTGCATTTGCAATGAAAATCCAACAATGGGTATATAAACCTTTTTGTTGTGGGCTTATGTGTATTCATGACTGTTTGGAATATTTTGTGTTTATAACTGAGAACCACGTATTTATTAGACTGCGAATAATTAGTACTAAGTCGTAGATAATCTTGGATTCTTTACTATAATGTTTCACGTTAACGTTTTCGGGAAGATTAAAAGGAGTTTATATTTTTGGCTAAACGATTGACTGTAGATAATACAAAGAACATCAAGAACTTTATACTAGTTCATATCTATTATCGAGAGTATGTCTTTACAATTGTTTTTTCAAGCAAATATCCTGAGTATTTTTTGATTCAAAGCCTCTGCAAGCGTTCATCTAAATCACTAAGAATTTTCATTAAGGATAAATCTTACAATCTTATTTTCCTATCATATGGATATACAATTTAAGTAAAGGTTTTTCTTAGAGAGGTTTTCACTAGGGCACAAAGAAAACTTAAAAAATCTTATAAAGTTTAGTTGTGTTTTCTCTCTTTCTTGTGCAAAGATCTCCATTATATATAGGTAGTCTTCAAGAAATAACTCGTCTCAATTCTTCCTCTTGCTTCTTTTATGTCCCTTTGTCTGAGATCTTCTGAGAGAGAACAAGGTCATTGGGTTCATTTAATGCAACATTAAATGTATTTCACCAACTAGTTTCATTGATATGATAAAATATATAACGGTTATATCCCGTCTCTTATAGGATCTCTTTTTGCAGTGAGCAAATAACTCTTTTGTTTAGATACATAATTGGCACTCTCTTTCTTCTAGCTTGGCATGCCTTTTAAGAGATTACCTGATCATTTTTTCGTTGATATCTATTTTGAAACTTCTAAGGTGTTCTTCGAAAATTATAAGTGTGTTAATCAAGATTCTGATATACATACAGATTGTAGAAACAAAGATTAGATCAATATAAAATATTAAAAACATGTTTCAATTGTCTAATCATAAGACAATACAAAAGCATCTAGTGTCTTTCCTCGTACTATCGTGGTTGCTTTTATAAAACTTAGTCCTTTTTTATTTGGAAGGCTATAAAAACTCAGTCCTTTATTTGTTATAAGTCAATGAAGATACCAATTTGTCCAATGTTTTAACACCCCTCCCCCTCCCCTTAATTATGTGTTTCTTTTTGTTACATGTGTCAAACTATTACACTAACTCATTAGGATTCACATAGTGATATGGTTGAAGTAATATTTATAAAATCTTATATTCCATCCTCGTTGTCATCGTTGTAAAACAAAAAAACTACTACCCCTTTCATTTCTCGTCTTCTACAACATTAATCTTATAAATTACTTTAGATTAATTCTACATCAATTTATCTTTCAAAAACTACACTATTATTCCCTTATGCTATATATAAACTTGTCTAGCTAATTTTGTTCCAAAAAGGTGAAAACTTATCTAGCTAATTTATCCTGTTCCCGTTTGATTTACTCAATTCTGTACCCAAAAAGTGAGGACAAGAAGATTCCATTTAAAAATAAATAAAAATATCTTGCTGGAAAAGAAACCAAATTTTGAGGATGATAGATACTGGCTTTCATTTTGTTTTGCTTTTTTGTGCTTTATTTGTATTTACATATCCCTTCCTCACTCGAACGCATACCACATGACATTATTAACATCAACCTTTTTATCTTCACCCAATTGGCTTTTATCAAAAACAATAGAAAGCTTTTCTAATAACTTGTATCCTTTCATCTTGTCACTTTTTTTGGCTCTTCTTTTTTCTTCACCCGGACCATTAAGAAACGCCACACAAAAGTTTAGGCATTAGAAAAAAATTGGTCTATCCTTAAACTATATCCGTTTCTAAATTTGTGATATACCATAATCTATCTTGAATAGACTGGTCTATCAAACCTGGGTTACATTTTGAAGTTGGACCCGCTAGGGTACAGATATAGTGTCTAGTCAATATGGACCTTTGAAATTTATAGAGGAACTACAGTATACCCAGTTGTGGCCCAAAACTTGGTTTCTATCAACCAATAAAAAGAAATAAACTAATACAAAAGATAAAGAGATAAGTTCTTAAATTCTTTGGTGGATGATTAGCTCATCCAGAAAACAATTGTCGTCAGTAGAGTTTCTTCGACATTGCGAGCTAGCTGTGTCATTGTCAAGGTGTTATGCTGGGATGCCTTTGACTCTTTGAAGTGTTTGACATTAGGGAAGTTTCTATTTATTCAACAATGACACTCTCATAAATCAATTCTACAAATATGCATTCATGAAAGCGTGTGAAAGAAAGAAATTAAATATGTAAAAAGCATTTATTTTTCATAGAAGAATTTTTTTGAAAAGGTGATTAAATTAATTATTTAAAGATATACATGACATTAAATTGGTTCGACAATAAGTCAAGATATTAACCATTTTTTTTAAAATAAGATTTTAGATTTAAGTTTTATAGATAAAAATAAATGTGATTAGAAAGAGATATCACATTAAAAGTGGTCAGTAATGAAAATTAATTATTAGTAAAATTGGTGAATACTTTATACCAATGTCATAATCATTTAAATTTTTTAATAATTTCATATATAATAATTAATTTAATATTTAAAATAAATATGAATAATTTTTAATTACATGTACTTTAAAATATCATTCGATTTGTATGAATAAAAAAAATTGAATGACTAATTTAATACTGATCATTTTTCTTTGTTACGTATAATAATTTTGATTTAAGTAATTAGTCAAATTTTGTACACATTCGTTTGGCCCTACCCTAGAGATTTTTTTTTCTGAACTAGTTTCTGTAGAGGTCTACTGGATGAACACTACAAAAAACATCTAGTTGAAAAGAAAAAAAAAAAACTTGTGATTTGAAGATAAACAAATAAGGACATAATATTCTGAATAAGCAAATTAATTACACAACGTTTAAATTTAAAAAAAAAATGGTTGTTTTATTATTTATTTTTTTGGTATTTGGTTGTTTTATTATTGTCCTAGAAAAAAAATGAGTACTTTTAACCGAATATAATATGTTTAATTAATAAGATCCTTATGCCTAAGTTTATGTACATGTTGCCAAAAATGTTGTACTTGTAATACCGATCTAATGTATGTGAGAAGCATTTGATGTACGATTTTAAGCCTTTATGTTTCTTTTATAACCATCAATACAAGAAAGCAAAATTGATCTACATAAATGCGTGAAATAAACCCATGGTAAATCTTTCTATCACCAAACAAAAGTCTTCACTAAGGAATTGAAGATAAAACCTACGTCACTCTACCATTCCTTAAGTTACTTCTTATCTATCTTATTATGCTAAGAAATTATTAAATTAAGATTGCAATTCAACTTTCACCCTTATGAATGAACCTATCCTGATGATAATGTTATCCAACTACAAATCCAGGTGGACATTTTTTGTTTCAATCAAACATAAGGATGTGCGTGGTTAAGCAAAAATATTTGATCGTATTATTGATTCAACCCAATTAAGAAATTAACCAACCAACCCCTCTCTTGTCCCGTTGCATATTTCCAAATCCAAATAAGAAATCAATTAATTAAACCTTCTCTAATTTATTGTGCTAAGAATAAGACATCATGCATCGATCAACAGGTCAAGCCAAGCACGTTAAAACAGCTAGCTAGAATGAAATTGATAGATGGAGGACGCGAAAACACATCGTTTTCTATCTCTGTCACAACTTAATGAAGTTGACATGGTTGGTAACGTCCAAACAGAGAGTTAAGATAAGTAGATCTTAAACGTGGCTCCAATGGAGAAGGGGTGGAACATGGCCACATGGGAGAGTCATTAGGGCTAGGTTTCCTATACATGCTTCCCAAAAGTGTAATATTTTAATGCCGTGTTTGTTTCGGTTTCTCTCTTTGTTTTGTTCTATGGTTATTATCAGTCAATGCGTGACCCACAGAAATCTTATGATCTATATATGCCGGGTTTAATTTTATAAAGCTTGTTTAATAATTTGGTGGTTCCTAGTTGCTGTCTGCAGAAATTAAATTATAGAAATTGCTCCCATAAAAATTTTGGTCAATCGGATTAAATAATGGAAAATATGGTATTTAGTTAAGTCAAACATTGGATTCTTTATATAATAAATTATATACGATTTATTAAATTATAGGGGATGTTTATTTCACGAGATCTTATTTTATTATTAAGAATGTTATTTCTAAAATTATTAGATAAAAAAATTATATTTATAGGTGTTTTAAGAAAAATATGTTTGTTCAATTATTAAAATTGGTTCATAATCTTTTTTATATTTATAGGAATATTTAAAAAAATGTGTGTGGTTCAAATTATTTTTTCTTATAAATATATGCTATATTACTAAAATAACCTTTTATATTAAAGAACTTATTATATACAACTACACAACATCACACAAGACTAAACAATCCAATTTGCAAATAACAGTAGAGAATCTTACAATTGTTTTTATAATTTTCTTAACCACATCTTACTAGTAAAATAACTAATGCAACACCAAAATATCCCCTTCAATCTTTTAAAGAACAAGCAACACAAAAAGACATGTATAACAAAACATTAACCACACTCAAGTAAACAAAAAACAAAATCAGTAAATTGCCTCCATACCAATAATTAATTTTAAAAAACAACTGTAACATACTTGTCTTTTGTCTTCAAATTCATTCCCTCTGTTATTATAATTGAATTGCATATCAATCTGAAATATGAAATAGTAACTTATATATAAGCATGGACATTGAGGATGTAATAGAATTTTTACATAATTAATATGATTCCCAACCCATAGGAATCCATATTCCTATCCCTTTTCATAGGAATCATCTTAATATAAAATCAACATAAACATGGGCATTTCACTTTTCCGAGAATAAAGATATTTATAATATTTTTTGATTACCCTCAAAACAGATGTGGATATATATATATATAGGGATCTATTTACTCTGAGCTATTTACTCTGAGAGTAATTTTTTTAAAGTTACTTTCATCTTTATCATTCATTTTCTTAAGATTTAATTATTGTAATAAGTAACTAATCTTAATCATTGGATCTCAAGAAAATAAGTTATAAGGATGAAGAGTTACTTTTGGAGTAAGTGGATCCCTCCTCTCTCTCTCTCTCTCTCTATATATATATATATATATATATATGTTCTAATTTATAACATAAGAGTGAATATTTATAAACCAATTTCAATAGAACTTTGCATTTGACAATAAGGTCTCATAGTTGTTATGCAAATGTTTTACTATTAGGAAGGAACTAAATAAATGTTGAGAATTGAATAACTTATGTTATTTGTGATGTAATAATATGATTTAAGGTAGCGTTTGTAGGTGAGAATGATTAAAGGAGGTTCAAAGATAATAATTACCAAAGTCGAAGGACTGACATACTGGTATAAGGTTTCATTTGTGTTCGATTTTCACGGTGTGCAAAATTTCTTTGGGCTAATGGCAATTATGTACCACAAGCAAGATTAGTCTCTAACTCAGTGAATTGGAGGACACTTGTAGTCTCTGACCTAGGAAAAAAATATTAAATACCAATATTTTAATCATTTTTTTCATATTTTGTTCTCATGTTTTTACAATGTTACATATTTTTTTCATATTTTCTTAATTTTGCAACATTATATCCTCATATTTTTTTGATTTTGCACATTTTGCTTTCTCCTAATAATATGTGATTATGTCATTGTCATATCTTCACTATTAAGAAATATACTTGTGTAATATCCTGAGTTTTAAGCATGAATTTAAGCCTGGTGATTAGAGATATAATCATGTATGAGTTCCCTAAGAGAGGAGAGCTTGAGAAAAGTAAGAAGCAGTCTCGAACAACTGGCGCGATCCGCGTGGTGTGTGGCACGATCCGCGTGGCAGGTTCGAGCAGATGACGCGATCAGCGTGGATGTGGCGCTAATCGCGTGGGATGCTAGAATCAGAGTAATGGGTTCGAACAGCTGGCGCGATCCGCGTGGAACTGGGGCGACCAGCGTGGATGGTTCGAACCTGTGGCGCGGTCCGCGCGGGAGCCCAAACCTGGGCTGTGGATTCGAATGGATGGCGCGGTTTGCGTGGGCATGGCGCTAACTACGTGGGATGTTCGAATAGATGGCGCGATCCGCGTGGGGTTTGACGCAGTCCGCGCGAGAGGTTAAATCTGGGCTATGCTTTCGTCCAGTTCGCGCGATCAGCGCGGGGAACGGTGGGATCAGCGCGGGACTTTTAAACCAGCCTTATATCAGCTCGTGCTGGACGCGAAAAGAAGAGAGAAAAGGCTCTTCTTCCCCATTTCTGCCCTAGACCTCCATTGTTGGCACCCTTGAGCTTCCTAAAGCCATGGATCTTGATCAAAACACCTTTTTATGGCTTATTCTTGTGAGAGAAACACTATGGAAGCTTGAATCACTCATCCTTTCTCATTAAAAACCCCTTTTGAGTAAGATTTTGGAATCCCCAAGGAGAAGCTCAGAGAACTTGAGAGTGGCTGAGACCCATTGCGTGGGAAGGACACCAGAGCTCGAGGAGGTGGTCTTAGGGTCTTCCTTGACGCCGTTGGGGTAAGAAACTTAAGTTTCTCCGTTTGATTTTGAGTTTGGGGGTTTGCATGAACAGTGACCCATATGTGATGGGGTTGGAATTAGCCTAGGGTCCTGTAGAGACTTGTGTTCAGGGGGTTGTTGTGATGATGTTAGAGCCTTCAGAAATCATTATTGATGAGGTTTGATTTTGGCTCTGAGTTGCTCATGCGTAAGAGAAAGAGCTGAGTGCATGGTTATTGTGAACCCTAGAATAGATGATAAAGTGCTCTTGGGATGGTATAGATGTTGTCTATGAGCTGATATGGGTTGTATTATGAGCTTGGATATGATAAGGCTAAAGCATGGTTGTGCTTTGTGTTAGCCTAAGCAGAGTCTTAGAAAAGACTCTGGAGCCTTGGTTAGGCGGAGAGGGATCCTAGTGAAGGTCTATGAATCACTTGTGAAGTGATTGTATATGTGTTATGTGGAAAGGATCATGGTTCCTTTCGTTCTAACGGCTTAGGACCGTTGCTTATACGCTATGTGTTTGCTTATGTAGGACATGAGCTTGATATCTCTAGTGGTGGTAGCCACGGTACCGGGGAAGCCGGTGTTTTGCTTAGAGCAGGTAAGCTCTTGGTCCTTGATTGTATGTCCTTTGCTATGTTTCACCATGCTCCAAATGGAGGGCTGGTTGATGTGAATAATTGTATGCATGTGGAACATGAATGTGGATATGACTGATTATTAGATTGTATACTGTGCCCTGTGATGGGAACTGATACGTGTTGAATTGATATGTTGAGAATGTGACTTGAACCCTTTGATGAGGGAATGGTATGTAATGATATGCATATGCTTGAGATGTAAGCTGAACCCTTTGATGAGGGAATGATATGTAAAGATATGTATATGCTTGAGATGTAAGCTGGACCCTTTGATGAGGGAGTGATATGTATTGATTGTATATGCTTGGGATGTATGCTAAACCCTTTGAAGAGGGAATGATATATATATATATATATATATATATTGGATGTGAATGCTGTGATATGAGATTGGTTGATATGATTATGAACCATTCAGCCTGTGATAGGCGTGATTGATTATTAAACTGAATGTGAATTCTAGAATTGAATGGATATAATCCTATGATAGTAGGATAGACGACTTGAGATTGAGTAAGACCTGCAGTGAGATGTTCCTGTGATATAGATGTAGCCTCCCGAACGGAGATGTTCCTATATGCACAAATGTAGCCTCCTCAGGCAATTGTGCTGAGATAGGTTACGAGATGTTCCTGTGATATAGATGTAGCCTCTTGAATAGAGATGTTCCTATATACACAGATGTAGCCTCATTAGAAGGAGATGTGCCTGTTATATATAGATGTAGCCTCTTGATTGAGATGTTCCTATATATATACAGATGAAGCCTCCGCTAGACACATGAGATGTTCCTGTTATATAGATGTAGCCTCCTCCAGTGGAGATGTCCCTATATATACAGATGTAGCCTCATGTAGATGATTGAATCCTGGCATGAGATGTTCCTAGTATATAGATGTAGCCTCCTGAGATGAGATGTTCCTATATATCTAGATGTAGCCTCTGCAGGATAGGATTGAATGTGATGAATGGCGGTATGCCATGAGTGTAGCCTGATTGTGGTCAGGTAGTGATTTATACCATGAACGGTTGTAGGTCGTGCTTGAGGCACCTGGTTGTGGCCAGGTGGATGAGAATTGAGATTCTGAGGATTGACGGTATGGTTGATATTCTGGTTTTTGAATCTAAGGATGAATGTCTGGATATATCATGTCTGTGCTTATGTCTGGAAGTGAACCAGGGGAAGGAAATACCTTCAAGGGCCCTGAGTTTACTGAGATTTTATATCTCACCCCGTGTGTGGGGCTTATGTTTTGCAGGTGAATCCTCAGGAGGAGCAGACAGATCCCAAGGCAAGAAGCCTATGCAGGGATAGCTATGATTTGTAAACCTTAGGCTAGATGATATGAGCAGATGGCTCTGATGTTTTGTATTACGCCTTTGGTTTCATTTTGTACCCCGGAGGGAGTTTGTATGTACAGTTTTGTATAAGACACAGAAACTTGATGTATATTCACCATGATATATGTACAATGTATATGATGATGGTTTTTGCTGATGCCTTTTTCCTTTATTGTATGCTTCCAAACTGCTTAACTCTGATTATTATTGTTAATGATAGTGATTAAGGCTGAGTAGTGACCCTGGTTGTAGCTGGGGCGTTACAACTTGCACTAGGAGAAGTGTAAATATAATTACATAATGTAGTTAATCATTTATGAAATAAGATTTTTTTTGTTAGATAAGATTATTTTATCATGAAAATTGATAATTTTTTAAAATATGTGTACATCACCTTAAATGATTAATTGAGATTAATCATTTAAGTTTTATGAAATATTTGATAGTTTGCTCATAAAGATTAGTAAAAGTTTTTATTGTATGTTTTTATAATATATATAGTTTAAGTTTCGGTTGAATTAACAACTTAAACATACTTTTGTAAAAAAAACATTTAATATGCAAAATCTTAAGATAGTAATTTACAAGCTAAGGAGTGATTATATGCTCTTAAACTAGCCTAAGATAAGTTAAACAATGAACAATAAACTTGGTTTTATTTTTGAAATGAAAAAGAAATTTTATTGAATGGATGCAATACAAACCTAGCACAAGTAGTGCCTGATTTGGGTACAACATTTAGATCACATGAACCTTGCTCACATAAATGTAGTGTAAATGTATGAAGAGACACATTATCTATTTCCCATCATATCATCAAAAGTGTATGATAAGTCCCTATTATAATCCATATCTATATAATATTGAAAGCATCTTTTGATTCTTACTTAGTTTTGTTTCATTAGATGGTAAAAATGATTAATATAATATTATATGTTGACAATAATATAATATCATACATATATATATATGTATATTTTATACTCAAATGAGTTTCTAAGTGTCAACTTTTAATTGATTATGAGATTTTTTTTTGTTATTTCTTCAAAAGGAGTTAACATTATTTATTTTAAATCATTTATTCTTCTAATAAGGTAAACTTTAGTCCTCAAATGACAAAAAAACTTATGAAGACAAAGGTAAGAGAGAAAAAAAAAAGAATTTAGAAGTGTTCTATGGGAGACCATAACGATTTCATATAGGTGAGAGGGTGAGATAAATGACTCTGTGAGAATTTATGAATTTTTGAGAGATGAGAGGTAGATACAAATGAATTTGAGTTTAATATATTTTTTTAATTAAATACTTAATTAATATAACATCCCTAACTAAATCAATTGAATGAATTTTTTGCCTTGAATTTTTATGTAAATTGTTAATGCACCACATTACGAATTAGAATTAGACGTGAGTATATTAGCAAATCCTACGTAGAATGGTTAAATATTTTTGCATTTTAATAACTTTTTCTTTATATTTTTTTAGTATAAATAGTTAATTATTTGAATATAATATTTTATTTTCTTAATATATAAAATTAACAGTGATATCAAGAGCACAGGATTATGATCGATAGAAGTTACAGAGATAAAGTCGTTGATGTAAAAAGGAAAGGCGATAGGATTATGATGTAGTCGGGGATCTTATCGTAAATATCATCAGTGTGTATGCACCTCAAGTGGGATTATTATCAGATGAAAAGACCCATTTTTGGGAAGACTTGGAAGAGGTTCTAAGAGGGATACCACGAGAAGAGAAGATTTTCCTAGGAGGCGATCTAAATGGGCATGTTGGTAAAAACAATGGAGGTTTTGATAGAATTCATGGT
>PYAF01001841.1:1266068-1283944 GCA_007407185.1 Glycine tomentella
TTTAATTTAATAAATTAATAATTTTTAAATATAAATTAATTTTGTCTTTTAACTAACTTATCTGATATTTTTGCAATTTTTTATTAAAGATATTTTTTGTAATTAATCGTATCCTTTTTCAAGGTCTTTTCATTTACTATATGTCAAAAAAATATCTTTCAGATTATTTTTGTCCTTAGTCCACTTTCTTACGTGTATAATTGTGAGATTATAATCTGTAAATCAAAAGTATTGACTAAGTAAAATCCTTTTCAAAATAATAACTCTAAAATTCACCTGTAACATAACAAATAAAGTTATATAAGAAGACTCGTGTTATGATTTGCCAAGAAAAACCATTCCGATAATGACTCTATTACGATAACAATAAGGTTTGAATTTAAAATCCCATCTGAATTACTTAAGCTCTCTTCAACGACAATATGACTCCTCTTTTGATCGGTAAATAAAATTACCATGATTTTTTCATATATATAAAAATGACATTTTGATGTTTAATCATTAGAAATGAATCATTATTGAACTTGTAGATCAATTGATCGACTGTGATAAAGTTTTATTGTTCATAATGTTTTTTACGTGACTTAGATATGATTATTTTAAGAATACTTATAGTCTAGAAAAAAAAAGATTAAAAATGAAACAAATAAGCCAATTATCCTATTTATTAAAATTCCAAGTAAGCAATTAATTTTGACGAGTTATTAAACCCAAAAATGGATGCCTCCACATAAACATATAACATTTAGACGAGGGATATTACTAAAATTCAAACCTTTCAAAGACGAATAATTAATAATTGAGAAGAAGTGAGGAAACAACGACCAATGAAGGAAAAAGAGATGACGAATGCAATAACGCAAGAATTTGAAAGCTACGTTTGGATGAAAAGGAGATGCAGATGCCATTGTGCCCCACAGCTAAGCCAACTTTATCACAAAAACATGTTTTTCGTCCAATGCGGAAGAAGAGAAAATTAGAAAAGGAAAGAAGTAAGTTGTGTATAGGTAGGATACACCCACTCATACGCTATTCCTTTCTTTTTCTTTTACATCTCCCAAATTCTTTGCACTAATCATGCCATTTTTGAGTTCAAGATCAATTGAAGATTAGTGCTCATAAGTATGGGGTTGGGGTAGATAAGATAACGAAAAATTCTACTCCTATGTTATATCACAATGATTTGGCCTAGGCTACTTTGTGGTTACATAGCATGACAATGGGTCCTATATTTGCAATATTAGTTATATTTATGTTGTATGATTGAGAACAGATACTAACATCATGAAACTTTGCCATCAAAAGATTAATAATGGAAGCAAGAAGTTCTAGATTAAAGCAAGTTTGTGGTGACCCAATTGAGGCTCTTACACGCGACATTATTCATAACGTTATTTATATCCCAGTCCATTATTAAAAGCTTAATATATTTATATTCACAAACTAACGAACTAAATTTAATTAAGATGAAAATCGTGCCTAATTATTTCGTAATTAGTAGAATAAGGTTATTTGGCACGATTTATTTATTATTTAAACATACAAAATAAAATAAGAAAAAATTAATCTATTCCTTCAATTCTTTCTTTATCATATAGATTCGTTTGCTTAATGACAATCTTAATACTTCTTATGGGGCATTCGGCTTCAATCTATTAACAGCATCTCCAACTGTCCATCAAAGTTTCTCTTCTATTTTTTAATGATATTTCACATTTTCTTATAACATCATCACTTTTCTTGCTTTAAATAACTCAATCAAATTTTTATTCCAACCAAATTCACAAAAGTTTCTCAAATGAACCTCACAATAGATTTTTTTTATCATTTTGTTGCAAACATGACCCACTCTGTGACGAAAGAGAAAAATGTGCTAGCAAGATAAACTCATCAATCAAATGGATTGGTTTTAAATGGTCTAAATTTGCGTTCTTAGTTTATTTTACTGTGGAAGTTAGAAGAACATTTTCCATTAGATTTGCTCGAAGAAAACAAAGCCTTTTGCCTAGCCTCCAACTTATCACATGCCCTCTTTCGTAAGAACTTCCTCACTAAACAGAAGGATCACTCGCTGAGCGAGCAATCTTCAATTCCCATTCTTTGGCTCATCTTTTAGATGTATTAAGACTATGTAAAAACACCAAAAACCTAATAAGTTTCCTAAAACTAACAACATAAAAACTAAATCCTAAAAGAAGATAATTTTTGACTAAATGGGACCAAACAATGCAATAAATAAGAAAAAAAATAAGATAATTATTGTGAAAATTAAGTGTAAAAACAAGTATGTATAACAATTATCAAACAGTCACCTACCATGTAAAAATATTGTCTCTTGTGCTTAGCACAAATGTTCCAATGTGATCCCAACAATTCTTGATCAAGTTAGAGATTATTTGATTCAAATTAATAGTGATATTTTCAGAAAAATTCTACCAGGAAAAAGAAATTTGAAAGTCATATAAAAGGTATTGAGCAAACTCCAGAAACAATAATTCTATGTTTCTCATTAACTTTCGTCGAGAATTAAGAAGAGGGTGTGATCTTATTTTGTCCTAGGAAAGGCTTTCCTAGTATCAAAAGTCCATAAATTGCTAGGTCAAGTTAGGTGATAAGAATATCAATTTTTTTTACTTAGTAGTGATAGTCAGAAAGATAGTAAAACCAATTATTATATAATTAGAAATATAAATCCAATTTCATACATTGAATAAATCTTGAAGTTTTTTTTATATTTATTTCAAATTCAAAATTCAACCAAAAATTGTTGCTTAGACTTGAATAGGCTAAATATAATCGACATAGAAACTTAAAATAATTAAAGTGGCTTATTTTAAAAATCAATGTCCTTTTTAAAAATAAAAAATATATTGTGAAAAGTAACATAAAAGGTCTAAAACTAATTAAATAATTCTAAATGGTTTGGTTTTAATTGTTCTTTATTGTGATTTTTTTAATAAAAAACATATTATATTATAAAGTTTGTGATCTTCTTTTAGTATTCCTGTGCTAAGTTCTTGGTTGTTGAATCTTGGCTCATATTGTTAAATCCAAGAAATAATTGATTAATTTTCTAACCATTGAAGAGAATTAACTAAGTAACAAAGTTTTCCATCACATATTCACTTCCACTTATGGAATCTCAAAATCTTTCTATCATTTTCATAAGCAAACAAGCATTTTACCCTTGGTTTTGTTAAGAAAATGTTACAACCCATGTATAAAAATGTCACTACACAAGGTGTCTTACATATTTGCTTGCCCAAAGGTCTCACCAATAACACAGATCATGTTCACTAATCAATCTCTCATATGTAATAATTTTGCTTAAGAAGAATTGGACTTCCCATTATGACGATAAACATTTCTTTGAGCAGTTTTCAGAAAAATGTTCCACCTCACTCTTGTATTCGTCCATCGCTTGTGTAGCTACCATTTATTTAGCTATGATGTATAACTACCTAACAAAAATCACAAGCTGATAACATTCATTACCGGTTCATAGTGTTAACAACATGCTATTTATCACATGATGATTAAATAAAACAATTAACAACACATACATATGAATAAATCACATTTTTATGATGATAAAAAAAATCACATTGTTATGACTCAAAATAAAGAAATAAAACAAACATGATAGTTATATCAAGAGTTTTAACATAATATTAAAGATTTGACTTCTTTAGGTATCAAGTTTTTCTTCAACTTCTTTATTCAATTTCAAGTTTTTCTTGTACACATACATAAAACTATGTGTTTCATTATTCAGATACTCCTTATTATGTCAAAGTAAGAGAGAGATATTATACACAACTTTGTCCTTACATATAAAAAGAAACTGTTTTTGAATTCAAATACATGACTAACAAATTAACAAGTCACAACTTTACACATACATGTAATATAAAAAAAGATGTTGCAATTTAGTCTTAGAACTATAGTTGGATGCACTTGAGTGATCTAAAGGTATATACAAAAGTCATGCCAATATGTAATTTAAGAAGGAGATGAACATCTGACAGTCACATGTTGAGTTGAGATTGAAAAACTAATTATGTATACCGGCCAAGTTGACTTACACCATAACAGCCACTGCATAACTTGCTAAAATGACTTTTTGTCAATTATCTCAACACTTAAAAAGGGCATCCCAACAACATGGATCAAAATAAACAAATATATATTATAGAAATACAAAAATAGATAGTTGTTATACGATTTAAAATGATAAAATAATTATATTATAACAACTAGAAACGTATTTAAACTTGTATGCATATGATTGATATCCTTAGTCGTTCAACAAAACTAATATTCTCCTGAGAATTTGAAGATAATCAAAGGTAGAAATATTGTTTCCATTCAACCAAATTTTCTTTACAAAAGAGAGTTAGAATTTGAATCGTTAATCACTTAAAGAACATAAGTCCATCATCACTACTCAGATTAATCGGTTGTTTATAAATATAATTAAGCCAATTTGTTATTATTAGAGGCAATCTTAGCTAATTTATTATTATAATATTAATTTAGTTGTATCTCTCATACTCATATGTGGTTTTTATAAACCTATTTAAATACTTCTATCAAAATTATATACTAAACTTGTAATAAAAATTCTTTAATCAAAATTACTTCCATTTAAAAATATTTCTATCAATCTCTCCCATATCCAACCAAACACATTCCATTGAAAGACCGATCAAGATTTTTTCAAACAATAGAAACATTGACAAATACTATTAATCAAATCAAACTAAACTAATATTGGTTGGTTTGGTTGAAAGTCATAGAAGGTGGGCTGTACTTGATGTTACAGTGTTGTTGTCTTATGCGCTATACTCCCGCCACGGTGAGTCACCCTCACGCACGCTCACCATTCACACGGTGACACGCCCACAGAAAAAGCTCAACGTGGATCCATGCATGATGATGCATCTGACACTGTCCAATTTCATTCGTTATTAATCAATGTGGTCAATGGACGGTGTTGCTTCATTCAATTTACAACAGTCATACTGTGACATTGTTTCGTTTCATAGCAAAATTTGTACACACCGGAGGTCACACAAACATAAAACAAAACAGCCCACGGTTTATAATCATCAAACACTGTCTTACGGCCATACCATTTTAATTCTCTCATTTTTTTTAATCAAGATTACTCCTATAAGGTCATAATTAAAAATAATGAGACTAATCTTGAAAGTGCAAAGATTATTAAAATAAATTTGTATTTTTAAATAAAATCTTCTTTTTATACACACGATTGACGAATCAAACCTCAATAAGTATGTTTAAGAAATTCAATAGATTTTATTTTATTTTTTTTATATTTTCTCTCACTTTATCTCTCTTTGAATATTGGAATACTTAATATTAATATTAATTCATGTTTAGGTTATTCCGATTTAGTTATTAAAAACATTTATGAATATTTTTTATTTTATTTTTATGCCTTAATTAGAACATCTCGTTTAATTATTCAACTTCATGTCTATGGAAATAATTAGAGCGAGAGAATTGTTTATGTATAAGACAAGACTTACGAGTAAAGTGTGATTCAATATATATTCTAAATTTTGGTTATAAGACGACGAATTCAAATCACCTTTCGCATGACATAGCTTCTGGAGCCTTGTATCTTTTTCTTTTTTTATAGCACTTCTAGATTCTTTAAAGTTGGATTTGATAATTCCAAAAACAAAAGCAAAAGGTTAGGGAGAGAGAAAGAGAGAGAATGGAACTATATAGCTAGTTGATTAATTTGTATTCATTTCAATGTCAATAAATACTTTAATTTTTGTTTTATTGATGACTCAAATATAATATCAATGTCAATATTTTAATATTTTAATTGAACTAATGGGTTGTTAATTAAACAGAATAATGAATAACCGATTGTATTTGAGCATTATTTGATTTAATTATAATTCAATCACAAATTTAATCAGCTATATCAATCGAATCATTAATTGAAAATTTTACCACTTCAATGTATATATAGTTCAATTTTTAAAACATCATAATCGAAGTTGACACATCAATGGTTTTGATTAAAAGGTGTCACATTTAATTTAAATTAAAGAAATTACTAGATTAAAACAAAAATTATGCTCAATCACAAAAATATATTATATTATGTTTTATATAGTAGGATTTTATAAGATGAATTGATGAGCAATATACCCCATCTATTAGCAAAATTGCAAAAGAAGAATGGTTAGCACTTAGCACAATCAAATTAAAAGAAAGGAACTAAAAATCACTCGGAGCAAAGAATAATCTAAATGGGGAGAGAGAGTGGAAGAGGAGAGAGGTGTTACTTGTTGACCAAAGTTATAAAGGTGACAATGGTTGACGTGTCATGTGGGTGACTTTTAAAGGTTATTGTCAAATGTGTCTGTCTGGGTAACTTGAACACATCCTTTGTCTCTTCATAAATGGTGTTTGACAGGTGTGCCCTAATTATTTTCCTACCTCCATTACCTCATGCTTCCTTCACCATTGCGTAATAAACCACTACCATGAAAAATATGTATTTAAAAATACTGAACTTTGCCTTTGGAAATTGGAATAGATGGAAATTAGTTCCGAGCTTGTGGTAATAAATAAATACAGTAGTATCTGTTATTAATGGGAACAAATGAATTTAATGTTTTGGGAATATTTAATGGGCAATAATGATAAAAAAATAGTATTGAATGTACAAAACATAATTTAATGTGCGTTAAAGATGAAAATATAAATACAGAATAAAATATTCAATGTCATATTATTGTTATAGTATTAAAGATGAAAATATTAAATATAAAATATAATTTAATGGGCATTAAATATGAAAATATTAAGTGCAGAATAACATACATTGATACAATATTGATAAATTTCGTTATAATATAGTTTTTTGTTTTAAAACTCATCTAGATCATCATTTATTATATATTTTTAATAAATTCTCCAACAGTCTTGAATACAAGAGAAAAAATTAGTATAATTTTCGTTTTTAGGTTTAAATACAATTTTAAATTTTCTATTTTGTTAAATCTGTAATTTTAATTTTTCTATTTTAAAATAAAGACACTAAGTATCCTATTTCAATTATGACAATTTTATGTATAACCAAATAATTATGAGAGATTAAAATAATACTTCAGTTAAATTAACCTGTAGAGGTTGAAATCTCACATAATTAATTCAATTGTGCTAACAGTAACAGGTTACAACACACTCTAAGTAGGTGTTTGTGGTTAATTGTTTATAACAGTAATTAATAGACAAGAGAATCCAATTGAAATAACAAAATAAGGAACAATTAAAATTTTGATAAAGCTACAATGAAAACTAAATTAATAAAATAGACAATTTTTTTATTAACAAATGTTAATTTTTATAATATTAGTTTTGTTAATAGAAAGAATCAAATTTATAAATTTTTTCCATTTATTTTTTTTTAATTATTCAACTCACCTTATATATCTTAACAAAACTGATTGATTACTTTTCAATTGGTAAAAGCTAGTACTGAATAGCAAAACTATTAAAATAATTGAAAAAAAGTAATACTTCAAGGTAAACTAAAATAAAAACCTCGTTACAATATCTAATTTTCTCGTGTACTTATAAGATGGAGAAACTTTGTTGTCTTTCACTTTCAAGTCACTTATATTATCTCATAGCTCTCAATTCTTATTTTGAACATATGTGAGGTACTGAGAGTGCGCTCGAGAAATAACTTCTAAGTATGGAATACCTAAGAAACAAACAAGCAAATTTTTTTATTGAAAGCACCTTCAGCAGCAACAGTGACAAGGAATTATTTAGAGTACGGTTGCTTCGTTCGAGGCATTATATAGTGCATTGTTCAAAGTCTTCCGACATAAGTTGCCTAACAAGTAACGACTTCAAATTTGACAAAACATTTTCGCACACATTGCTTTGCATTGTCCCACAGTTCAGGTGGATAGCATTAGTTTATGTACCGAAAAAAATGTTTTGAGAATCAAATTGAATATGAATTAGGAAAGCTTTCTACGTCATATGATGGAATCAGTTTGCTGAGTTTAAGTTATAATTAAGTTTCGTATTTGTACTAAATAATATTTGAATCAGACATAACAAATTCATTATCTCACGGTTTCCCTACCCTGTTTATGTAAAAAATCAGTTAGGAGAAATCGGACCCTAAAAGTTACTTTTATTGATTATATCCCTTATAATATTAATAGTGGATAACAATTTATAAATGAATTAATGATGATACACTCTTTTATATGTTAATTATTTTTCTTGATTTGGATAGAATAATTTAGAACAAAAATTGTTTTGAAAGACAATGAGTAACATGAAAAAATATGTTAAAAAGTGGGCTTTTGACCTTTTCTTAAAACTCCTAATAAAACAATGGCCATGGACGTTGGGCTGTTGCCCTAAAGAACACACAAAAAAAAAGGCCAGGGACGTGTTTGAGAAAAAAAAAAAAGAGAAGGAAATAGTTAACTCTTTAAAAGTCGTGCAATTAGTTTCATATTTTCATATCCTTCTTGATAGTTGTTCCCATGACATGCTAGTCTTTATTAACATTGGGCCGCACGCTTTCTATTCAAGCATAATAAAAACACTTTCCCTTCGTTTGTTAGCTCCCACGCTTTGCTTTTATACAATTATACAAATTAACTTTAACGTGGTTCCACATTTGGAGGTTGTTAAGAGTGTGTTTAAAACCATTTAATTTCACCTAGTTACAAACTTACAATGATACCGGCTTATGTATTGAAGAGGGACTGTTACTTCCTGCACTTCCCATGTCAATGATATAGAATCCTAGGAAACACATGGAGGAAGCTTGCATTGATGAAAGTGCATACAAAAATTCTACATGCGAGTTTTTGCAACTGCTAGTCTTAATGTTCATGTAAATTACAAAACATTTAAAAGATTTGAATACAGCTCATGGAGCCTCTTTCCAAGCTCTTTATCTGAATTCTGAAGAATGATCAATGGACATAAAACTGATTAATACTGTAAACTATTAAGGACTTACTGCAGCATTGTGTATACTCAACAAAGCTATAAAGTAAAAAGATTGAAAACACAAAGACAACATTGTATATCCATAAGAACTATAGGATTTCTTAATAAAAAGGTACATCTGTTAAAATCAGATTAAAGGAAGGTTCTTGCTTGGCATTACAGATTGGGTCATCCAGAGGCAAGGTTCCTAATTATTCTTTGTTGAAAGGTGGTGAACTTTATGGATATTTTAGCAAATTGTAACTTTATAATTTCCTAGAGTCATTTGGTTTGAAAAAACATGTTGTTTCATTTTCTGTTCACTTTTAATTACAGAAACACTACCTTGTTTTCATTTTATTTTCTGTTTCAAGAAAAAATTGTATAGGAAACATTCACAGCTATTTAATAAAGCAGATATCCTTAGAAAGTTCTTAGGAATTTCCAATAGGTGTTTAGATAAAATAAGTTTGATTGCAGTTTTATTTAAGACGAAATTAATGTTCAAGAATCCTTGTTCAGTTGTTCTACATTTCTCTTGGTACATGACAATGGATGTTTTTGTGTACAAATGAGTATTTTATTGCATCTAATAAAAAAAATGGAAGAGAGAACATGACAATGCCTATTTACTAGTAACAGAAAGAAACCATTTCTTCTTGCCTCATACACAAATGTATACTTGAATTCCTAAGGTCAAAGAGCTAGTTACTTAAAAATAGGTCTTCTGCATTCAAGGAACATAAAATTACCTATTTTGTAAGAACCTCTTTATGTGCCATAAATGAGAGAATAACATTCCACACCAAAGCAATGACATTAGCAGCAAGAACCTGAAATTATGTCCATATATTTTAAACTCAACAATAACATTAAAAAAAAATTGGATAAGCAAATCTAAGAACTTCGAAGAAAATTGTAGATGCTATGGTCAGTGCAAACTATCAACAACAAAAGCAAGCTGGGTGGTAAATTCAAAAATATCCTTCTGCAAGTGTCAGCAAGCATAACCAAAGATACCTCTATTTTACTGATTTCAGGAATTTGAAAACTTCGCAATGAAATTAATTCAAGATCAAGAATAATTCTGAGTACACAGAGTATATGTGTGTGCATGTGAATTTTTTGGTTTGAATAAAAAAATTGAAACAATGAACTGAGAACCCTTGAGACGCCTCGTCAACCCACTAGGAAAAAGGCCAACAACATCTCATTTTTATGAGATAATACTAGAAAACCAGGGGTCAACAAGATGCATCCCGAAGAACCAAACATGTTGCAAGAAGAAGAAAGAAATGTCAACAAAAAGTTCCTTTCTTATGTACATTTTTCTATTGTTGTTCGGCTAAAAACAGATAACAAAGGTAGGTAGTATGAGAGAGAGAGAGTATCCATTGACAGATCATTTGAAGCAATTGAGTTAAAATAAAATCCCAGTGCATTCAAATGAATTTGAAGAAAGAAATTAAGAATTGATCTTCAATATTAAAATGCCAACAGGTTTAAGAGTGATGAACAGATTTAAGGTCAAGTCAAATCCCCAATGTGCATGAGTCTGCCAGTCTAACCTGAAATTGTTGTGGAACAAATCTAAAGTTGAGAAATTGAAAATAATTTCCAGTTTGCTAGAACTGCAGAAAACCACTCCTACAAAATGAAATTCCTGGATGAGTATATACTAAAAAACATGACAACAATGAAATACCACTTCTTTGAACACACATTTTTACAAGCATGTACAAGTTAAAGAATACTCTTTACACCCACCTGTTTAAGCTTGGGTACAGCTTGTGATGGGCTTCCCTCCAATGTCACCAATGTAGATAAGAAAACTCCGATGAATATGGGTGAAAATAAGAACTGTGAAAATATTTCATAGCATTCAAAAGTAAATTATTACACAAGCACGAAATTAATAATTGATACAAAGTGGTAATAGACAGTGGAATGGGGGACCAATGGGAATATCCCACCTGATCAAGTACAAGCCGCAAAAGGGCACCTGATGCTCCAGGAAGTGTAACCAATTTACTCAGATACAAATACCTATAGATCCGAAGCAAATGTCAGGAAAGACAAGGGAATGAGACTTAACAATTATTGAGCCTTCATCCAAACTCCTGTGACCATGATATATGTGAAATACCTCCTAAATACATACACATCATAAATATCAGAAATCAATCTTCATTGGATTCTTCTAATAATATTCATTAGGAATGAACAAAAATTTACAATATTATAAAAAAAACTACACCCAGGACCTAACAACATATTGCACTTATTATCACTGCCATTGGAATGTCATTACATTATTTATTATTAAAGTATTATCGTTTATCACATTCATAATTAATAGACAATAAACAAAGAGTCTACTTTCAGGCATACCGAAATAGATTCTAGAGCATTACCAGAAATGCAATGTTGGACCCACTAAAGCAAAACCAAGAAAAGTAAAGACAAATGTCCTCTTGAAATCCAGTGATGGCACTTTGACTATCACTAGCTGCAGAAAACAAGTTTAAATTTATAAAAAAAAAAATGAACATATATAAATGAATGCATAGACATACAATGCTTTGAAAGTAAATTAAGTATTGCCTGTAAGCAAATTCAAATTCAAATGTAATGTCACATCAGGCTTGATGCCATAAGCAAAGAGGATAGACCAAAATGTCATGTAAGCCAAGAGATAAAAATTCAGAAATCAAAAGAAAAAAAGAGGAATCAATTTCCCACTAATAAATTGTGAAAATAACAGAAGATACATAAGACATAGACATAAAGTAGGGCATCCAGTAATGCCCAGCTCTTTGTTGAAATCGGAGCTTACTTCATTGCACGTATCTATCATCTTAAGGACTATCAGTTTGTTTGACAGTAGTTCGGCAGTCTGTCACTACTGTTAAGTAATTTAAACCAGACGATCTTGAGCAAATGACTTGGCAGGGCTAAACATTTTTGCTTTACGTTGAAAGGTAATTAGCAGTAACATTGCACTACTTAGAGGGAATCCAAATCAATGTATTAGTAACTTGATAAGCCAACCCCAACATCAAGGCATTGCTTTTCCTCAATGTAGCCTAAACTCAATGTTCAAAATATTTTCTAACTAGGACTTTTAGTTTATGGCGAAATTATCATGAATGTTCTAAATAAACGATGCAAATCTGATGCTGTTTGGCTTTCTTTAAATGTCGGTTCCATAGTCTTCATTCATAATGTCACGTCCTTATTCCAAACAACTCTTGATTCCACGAATTTGAGCATAATTCCATCTCCTTGACGCTCTTAAATTCTAGGGGAAACTTTGAATAGTCCAGTTCTTTGACCACACACAAGGTGGCAAAAACATAAAACAGAGCAGTTAAGCCATGCTCAAGTAACAAAAAAATAAAATAAATACTATATTCTATGCAAAAGTTGTTTCTACGTATATCATACATTTTGAAACAGTGTGAGATATAACCAAAACATTTTGAATTAGTGTAATACCTGGCATAACAAATCTCCAATTAGATTCAAAATTGCAGATGTTAGAGCTTTCACGGCAACAGGGTGTTTTCCAAGAAGAGTCAAGTACCTGTAGTAAAACCATGTTAGATTTTCAAAATAAAGCTATATTCAGATATAAGTGTGTATTTGGATGAGCGTTGACCAAATGGACTTTGAAGTGACATGCTTTATGTTTGAATATTCTTGTTATAAAAACGAGTTAGTAGCAAAACTCAGTATAAGATTTTTATCTAAAGTAAAAACTACATAGAGTTGCTTCAACTTAAAATCAATTCTTTAACGTGGAAACAATTGAAAAATTACATAAAATCACGTTAACTAGTGTTTCAACTATGATTCAGGAGAGTTCAAGGTGAAACCAAACACGCACTAAGACTTAGGGTATGTTTCGTTAACTGTTTAAAAAGTACTTTTGGGTGCTGAACGTACTTCTTTGGACAGTAAGCTCAATTGGTGACATGTTTGGTTACCCTCAAAAGTACATTTGCGTGTTAAAATTTTGCCTGGAAACTCAGTTTTGTAGAAGCCATACTTGAGAGTTTGAAATTGTTGAAGGCGAGTGGTGTTTTGAAGGCAAAGGTTGAAGGCACGGGGCGAGAGAAGGAATTTGTGCGAGTGTGCGCATAATGTTCCTCCATACGCCATTTATTTTGTTCAATTCAAAAGGATTTTTCTGTGAGTCGAAGGATATGTGATTTTGTGTATAGACTAAGCTACACTGACTCTGCACCTCGGTGCCAACCAGTGAACAAGCTCTATGTTTCACGGGAGACAACAAAAGCAAGCTGTGTGTAATAATAATAATAATAATATGAGAAAAATGGACATCCATTTCTAAAAAAATTTACAGACTTACTAATCGAGTCACAATTCAATAAGTTTGTTGACTTTTTTTTTATCTCCATGATTATTGAAGATGATATTAAAGATTTATAATAATTTACATATTATTACTCAACCAATTAAATTAAATCTTATAAATTTCAATTTTTGTTGACTTTTAAAATAAGGTGAATACACTCTCTGTAGCTCTTTCCTCTTAACGCACATTCTATGATTTGCATAAAACTAAAAAATCATGAGAGAAAATTATTAAATAAGATGTAGGATCCATGAACTTTTTGTGCAATTTTCAAGAAATTTTGACCAATCATAAAAAGTGTGTTATTAACATTTTTCTTAAATTAATTATATTTAAATGATGATTTATAATTAAATGATAATATAAAACTGTTTTATATTATCGGTACATAAATCTTAAATCCAAGGTATGAATATTGATTTATTTAGTAAGAAAATGTTTGAAAGAAGAAATTTTTTATGTTTGAAATCATCAATCTGACAATTATGATTAATAAAATTTGTTTGATTTGGTTGGTTATAAATATTTTTAGCTTTTAATTGTGTGAATTTGATAATAAATATCTATTTAATGTTTGAAGGAGTGAGAAAATAACATATTGATATATATAAAAATTCGAATTTAGTTTTTAAACGTAAAAAAAGTACATCGTCCTCCAGTATGAGAAGGTTGATATAATCGATCAAGGAAAACAATTATATCTTATAATAACCAAGTTGACAATGCAAAGTTAAAAATAAGAAATTGAAAAAATTTGATAAAAAAAATCGAATCTAAAAGCAAATTAAGCACTGATAAAGACACCACTATAAGAAACAACAAAATTTAAAGGAATTTATAAAATCAAACTTAGACACTTTTTAACACACCTAAAAATAAATAATTATAACTAATTCCATTTTTAATTTTTTTTTTTTGAGGAAAATGGGTGATACTTATCTATATCAGAGTAATATGACTGAAACAAAGAAAAACATAACATCAACTTTATCTTAATATTACAATACAAAAAGAAAGGTCTTCCATTTCAACAACAACATGTGAGTCATTTATTTTAGCTACAAATCAAATGATGGGAATACAAAGTAGTAAAAATGTAATATCATGTTTTTTCTAGAATTGTCACTCATAATAATTTAATTTTATGTACACACATTTTTAAGTAAGTTTTGTGAAAAATATAAATGCATAATTTTTAATTCAAGGGTCATTTGAAAGTATTTTAACGATAAACCGAACACATTAAGTAGGATGTTTGAAATTTGAATTCCCAGTCTTTCTCTCTAATTATGCTACCATTACCAATGGACCAAATTTTACTTTAATATATAAATTAAAATTATGTTATTTGTAACTTATATTGGAGTCCGAAATTTCACATATGCTTATTACTACTAAATAGATTATTTTTCACAATGAAATAAATATGCAACGTTAAAAGTACTGATGTTGAACTAAAAAGAAACATTTTATATACTTTTTTTTATCAATGTATACAAATTAATATTAATATTACATCAGAGCTACTTGAAATGATCAATGATGGACCTTTTTTTAACAATTCAAACGTCATGATAGCTAAAAGTTTACATAAACCGAAAAATCTCCTATTATTTTTTCCCCTGATTGAAATCGTACGAAAAACAACAATAAAACAACGTTAATCAGAATAATTTTTTATGTTAAATGATAACTACAACAATACTTATTTATTTTGAAAAAATCAGTCAGACTCATTATCTAGTTAGCAGCCAATTTCTTCATGCAAGCCATTTTCTACTTATATAAAATAGTTTCCTAATGTGCAAATTTTCGCTTTCGCATCTCTCATAAAACTCCAAAGCAATGACTACCTATGCTTTTATACACATTTTATTACTTTTAGTAATACGTTTATACGCATTTTCACTATTACCTTTAATAGTGTATGGTTTACACACATGTACATAATACAATCAGATTTTCTTTAACGTTCAATTATACTAATGTCATATGTCAGGTGCTTCATTTTTTTATTAAGCATTTTTATTCATCTACGCACATGTACATAATATAATTAGATTTTCTTTAACATTCAATTATACTAATGTCATATGTCAGGTGCTTCATTTTTTTATTAAGCAGTTGAAGCCAATTGTTTTCTGAAACATCACTTCATAATATTATCTTTGGAGTAAATTTTATCATAATATTATCTCTGGAGTAAATTTTAGCGTACTGGACGAGAGGTGCAGTTGCATGTGCTAACTTTATGTAGAAGTTAAATTTGTGATTAATTTCAGGTATGATAAACTCACATAGCAGAAATTACATTTCCCTAGCATTTTGGATTTGCTGGTGTTGAATAAAAACTAGGTACCCCATAACAAACTTTGCAATTAGTTATAAGTGGCACTCACAACCTTGGTTATGATCATATCAACTCAGTTAATTGTTGTTATTGTTTAAATTTTCTATGTGTATAGGTATTGATCGAGTGTTTGTTAGAAACTAGCAAGCACATCTATGTATCATTCTGGTATATAATCTGTAATCCTTTGTGGTAGACACACTTTATATTATGTTCTCTGGAATGTAAGCAGAACTACAAACACTTTATATCACCTTTCTTTGTTCACCTTATATTCACGAAAAAAAACAATTTCTAAACTTCATTTTTTAGAATCTAATTGAGTGTGATTCAAACCTGACATCAATTCACATTCTTAATAACTTCACATTTTCAGTAGTATCATTTATGAACTACCATGCACTTATGATAATTGTTATCACCTCATGTCCTTGGGAGGCAAGATTCAGGTCACACAGATTGCATAATTCAACACTGAAGCAACATTTTACTTTCGCAGCCACACTCTGTCTAGTCTTATATGATGAAAACAAATGTTTCTTGAAAATAGAATGAACACTTATGCAAATAACCAAAAGGGGGGTAAATTGGTTTTACCTCAGAGTTTTTAAAATTTAAAACAAATTTTAAACACAACGGAAGACTTTGAAAGAAGGATCATATCTTAACCAATTAAGAAATCTATCTTTTGAAATAAACTTTTATCTCAATCAACCCACTCTTGAGCTTCAACCAATCTTGTGATGTAAACAAATATAATACTTCAAGAACAATATGAATATGAACAGAAAAATACAATTACACACAAGATTTATACGAGTTCACCTCTCAACCCCGGAGGCTACATCCAGTTTTACTTCTAATCAGCCTTGATTAGAGTTTTCACTATAACAAAATGAATATCTTTACAAGTAGACACAAATATCTTTTACCCACCCTAGGTAAAATTCAAAATCTAAACCTATAGACTTCTCAAAAAATCTAAGAACCAGAGATCTCCTTTTTGTTCTACCCACTAGAAACGTATCTAGCAATGCTTTAAAGATACAAATTGTTATATGGACAAACAACAACAAAACAATCAATTTCTAAACAATACAACAATGGAATTTATTCAAGAAAGATATCATCTGAATATCCTCAGTGAAATGAACGAATTTAAATGATCAAACCAGACTGAGAATGAATGTCATGATCTTTCTTGATGAAATCTTTTTAAAAATAGTACTTCAACACAAGCTTCTCATGAAATATGTGATTCAACAAATGAGATTCTTCATGATTCGTGAAATTATTTTGAATGAATGTTTCTAATGTGCCTTGGTGCTTTTGAAATCTCCAACGTGTTTTACAAGGCTTTTTTCGAAAACTCATAAAATCTTATTTCACTTAATGAGCTACATCTATTTATAAAAAACAGAATTAACTACCTGTAATCGATTATTCCATAAGTGTAATCGATTATTTTAACTAATGTAATCGATTAAAGTTCCAAAATAATCGATTAAAGTGTTCATCTGAAATCTGAAAAAATTCTCCAGAACAAATAATCGATTAACTCATGTCGTAATCGATTATTCCAGGAGATTTGAATTTTTTGAAACACTGATGTAATCAATTAACGCTCAAATAATCGATTATCACAGGAAGTGTGAAAAACTCATCAATGCATATTTAATCGATTACAACAATCTGCTAATCGATTAAACCAGATAAAATTTCTTCTGAAAATTATGCAGATGCACATATAATCGATTAATCCGTCAAGTAATCGATTATCACAGAACGACTTAACATAGTCAACCTAATATAATCGATTACAAAAATTTGGTAATCGACTAAAGTGTTCATATGATAATATGCAGTTTTGTAAACATGCATTTAATCGATTAAATATGATCAGTAATCGATTAAGACAGTGAAAAATGCTTTTTGTGAAAACTTCAATGCTTTAATGTCATGCCAAATGATTCATGTGTTTTATGTGACTTAATCATGAATTAATGAATGAATGTATGCATGACTTAATCAACCTATGTGAGGAATAAGAGATTTTATCTTTCTTGAACCAAGCTTTTGAACAAAATACATATGCCATCAATTTGAGTGGGCATGTAAAATCAAAAC
>PYAF01001841.1:1308042-1322564 GCA_007407185.1 Glycine tomentella
ATAATCTGGTTGAGCAGGGGCATGTTCATGCTTGATGTGGGTTGTGTTTCCATACATAATGTTATCAAGAAAGATGGTTTGGTTTTTATGCTTCCGCAATATAAACAGGTTTTATAAAAAGGTTTTTAATTATCTTGTTTAAGCGCTAATCTGATGATTATATAATGTTAATACACCGGGTATACACGGGGGTGTTACAAAAAGCTGGAAGAAATTCGCAAAGTGTTTCCTCAATTGGACCTTGGGGACAAGATCCATCTTGAAGGGGAGGGTATTGATAGAGGCAAAAATATATGAGGTCAGGTGTATAAGAGAAAAAGAGGGGTAGCAGGTAGTAACTAACTAATTAGTTACTACAGTTAGTTAGTAACAAAAAGAACTATAAATAGAGGGAGAGAGGGAACTGACGGGGGTTGTTGAATGTGTGGAGGCTGAGTGCACCTCGAATACACTCTTAAGCTTGTAAATCATTGATTGAGTAATAAAATCTCTCTTTCTTCTCCAATTTCTCTGAACCAGTCTTATCATACTCATATACAAAATTTTGTGGGAACAATACTTATGTTATAAAATAAATTTTTATATTGGATTCTATAATTACAAGAACAAATTATAATTACATTTGTATATTACATCAAGAAGGTTTTAAAAGCTTGTGGGGGCAATTGTCCCCATTGTGTCTCAAGTGGATCCCTCCTTTGTTGCTTGTGCGTTGTGTTGTTTATAATGTTTTTACACAAAAACTCTATATTAAATATAGTGTGTTATGGTTGACAGATAATCATATCTTTTAAGTATATGTTGAAATTCTAAAATAGATTTTAGTATTTGAGAGGTTAATATCTAACTCTTGATTAGTAAATACTTTGTGTTCACCCAAAAAAGTCACTCAATGTAAATACTTTAAAAAGGAAAAAAAAAAAGAAAAAGAAAAAGGAGAGAGCATGCCTTGGTAGTTTGTCTTCCCACAATCTTCATTTCCAATAGCAGCATATTTTAGGTCAAAAGGCTTTGGATGCCCCATAAATGCTCTAAGGGAACCCCATTTTGAAGTAGCCTCACCTCTAGCAAACTCAATACCATCAAGGGCTTCCTACAATTAAGTTAACAAACATGACTTTGTGAGGAAAATTGTTTATTCCATTGTTTCATAAAAGAAGAAGCGACAACAATATGGCATTAGGGAAGAAACAAGAATAAGAAAATATACATTCACAAAAGATGTGATGACGCTTGTATCAACTTGATCAGTATGGCTGATGCCTGTATTATTGAATTAAACATACACAAAAGGACAAATTCGATCAGCAATGGTCCTTACACAGTATTAAAAAAAAAAAAAAACATAGCATATAGGAACAAATGTGAAAATACCGTTGTTAAATACCCACAATGGCCTTGCACCAATGTCCTCTGCTAGCTACACACAAAAAAATGGCTTATTATGATTGAATTTCACAATAAAAACAAAATGTGATTGTTATCTTAATAAATGGACTTACTTGAAGACCCTCAAAATAACCAAATCCTTCATCTGTCCAATAACTCCAAACATCACCAAAGTGCCCAGGTCTCTGTTCCCAGGGTCCAACACTATCTTTCCACCGAAATGCATTTCTTAATGTTTGTCCTTCAACAAAACAGCCACCTCTTGCAAGATAAAAAATTGCATTAAATTTGGAAGTTATTTGAATGCTTGATGACATAAAGACAAATTAGAGGAAGAAATTGGAAAAGAGATTGATCATGTAAAACAAAATGATATGATTTCTTTGAAAATCCTTACAAATAACATGAACTCAGTATCCCAACCAAGAAATAAAAAGATAGGATAATGCTACATATCCAGAATGAAATCTACACTAAATTTGTCAACACTTACAAAAATAATGCAACTCTTTTTCACATAAATTTGGCAAAAGATATTCTAATGACCTATGGTTTTTTTACATGAAATATCTTTACTTCAATTAATGCATACCTGGAAATCTGAAAAAGGCTGGTTTCAACTCTAATAGCATGTTAACCAAGTCACCTCGAAAACCATGTCCCTGTGACAAGACAAGTTTGGAGATTTACCAATAAAAAAATGAATACAATGAAATTGAGTATTGCCAACCATGAAAGTTTGACATTCATGAAGGTTTATTTGAATAAACTTTCCCATAAGTATTTTGAGGAGAAAAAAAAAATTAAACTTTCCTATAAGATAAAATTAATTTATAGATAAATTAAAAATTATATTTTAGAGAAGTTAATATAAAAAAAAATTTCACAAGTTAACTTATATAAAAGTTATTTTTAACTTAAAAAGAAATTTATTTAATTTTTTTTCTTATTTTTTTTTCTTTGAAGTGTTTATTATCACTACAAAGCTAGAAAAGTTTCATCTTGTAACAATAAAGCTATGAAGGAACAAACCTTATATGTGTCCAAAGGCATAGCAGACACTTGGTCCAGCAATATCACCCCTTTTTTGGTTGTTGTTAAATACAAAGATGAATTGGAACTTGATGTATCAGCTACCAATGTAGTCTCCATCCTTTTCCATTTTGAAACTTCTGATTCAGAAGCACTAAAGATCAATGTATTAATATAATCTCCAAACACATAAGATACTTTTTATAGGCCTTTTGAGCATAGAGTCTCTCAAGAATGTTGAAACAAAGTGCTCACTCGATATTGCTTGAAGCCAATATCCGTCCACCTTCAATTTTTCTGAATGATACCGTCATATCAAGTGGTCCTTCTGATCTAACAAAGAAGACAATTTTGTATTTATTCCCTTGCACAATGCTCTGAAACAAAATTTCATGTTAAAAGATGCAAATATTTTTCAATTCTGGCAAAAAAAAAAATATAACTTCATAAAAAATGTCTTTTCTTGGAAATAAATGACAGAGTTAATTTTAAGTAATTAACTACTGCCTCCGTCTTAAAATAAGTATTGTCGGTTTTCATAAACCAAGAAAAGATAATTAATAGATGAAGGAGTATAATAGTTTTATACAAAACTAATCTTATTAAATAGACGAAAGAGACTATTATTAATCTTAGATTAAAAAACTAAAGTGATATTTATTATGAACATTGGTGGAAAAGAACAATAATGTATTATTTAAAAATTAAGTGCAACATTTATTTTTGGATTTTTTTTAAAATATGACACTTATTTCAACATAAACATTAACATCAACAACACATTTAACCCAAGTTAATTAGGATTGGTGGTAGATGAACCCAATGATAGATCGAAAATAAGACAAAGAAAGAAAAAGGGAGAGGGAAAGAAAAAAGTGGAAATAAGGCAAAAGAGAGGAAAAATAAGCTAAAACAAAAGAAAGGTGAAAGGAAGAGGGAAAAAAAAACAAGGGAACGACTGAAACATAGAATTACTAATGGGTTTAACCCTCCACCAAGTTTATAGTTTTTCTCCACTCCGTCCTAAGACATACTGTCCACTAATCTATATCTCAATCCATTAGGTCTTGTTTAACTACCTTTCCCCATCTAAGTTTCGGTTGACCTCTACCTCTCTATGTGTCGAGTTCTTGGAAACAAACTCTTGTTCACGGGAGCATCCAGTGGTCGTCTCATAACGTGCCCAAACCACCTCAATCTATGCTCTCTCATCTTTTTACATACTGGTACCACTGATACCTTTCGTCAAATATCCTCATTTCTTATCTTATCCATCTTCATATAACCACATATCCACTTTAACATTCTCATTTCTATTACTCCTATTTTATACTCATGTTGCCTATGTGCTGGTCAGCATTCCGATTCATATAACATTGTCGGTCTTACAGTTGTTCTATAAAATTTTCCTTTTACTTTAAGGGAAATTTTGCGGTCACACAAAAAAACCTTGATGCACTTCGTCAATTTATCCACCCTGCTCTAATTCTATGATTTACATCTTCATCAATCTCATCACCTTTTTGCAAAACTGATCCCAAGTGTATAAAAACATCTTTCTTGTGTACCTCTTAATCAAATAGATGTACTGTGTCTTGATCATCATCTCTTACCCGCAAAAACTCACACTTCACATACTCTGTCTTGCTCTTGCTTATCATGAATCCTTTAGACTCTAAAGTATTTCTCAACAATTCCAATTTCCTATTAACACCATCTTTCATCTCATCAATAAGCACGATATCATTTGCAAAAAGCATATGCCACGACACTTCCTCTTAAATATCTTTCATTATTTCATCCATCACTAAGGCAAAGAGATAAGGAATAAGAGTTGAACCTTGGTGATCACCTACTGTGACAGGAAAATACTTTGATGTTCCATTACAAGTTTTCACACATATGGTAGCCCCATCATATATATCCTTGATTGCATTAACATATTTTAATGTTACATTTTTCTTCTCAAGAGTCCACCATAAGAATTTTCTTGGATCCTATCATATGTTTTTTCAAGATCTATGAACATCATATGTAAGTCTTTCTTCTTTTCCCTAAACCTTTCCTTTAATTGTCGCATCAAGAAAATAACTTACATGGTACATCTTCCTAACATAAATCTAAATTAATTTATGGAAATTTTGGTCTCTCTCCTTAGACGAAATATAACACTTATTAAGGACAGAAAAAATATCATAAAAAGAAGGGAAATGAAGATAGAAATAGGAGTTCATATGAGACATTATTTATTATTCTCACCATGCCCCAAAAACCTGGGTTAGAGACACCAACACCATCGGAAGGGCAATTGTCACACAGAACATCCATTCTTAATGCAACCTTGTTGCGTTCGAAGCAAGAACTAAGCTCAGTTTGTAGTAAAATAGCTGATTCTTGTCCTACTATAGTCCAAGGTGCAATATTTGATGGAACTTGTGTGCCCCCAGCTTCAAAACCTGAATCACATATTAATATATGAATGTAAAACATTCCATCACCACAGCAATGTAATGAAAACACTGTGTACTTAAATATCATCTCCTATATAAAGTATAATGTGTAATACTAATTTAGTGAAATTTTTGGTTATGTAAAGATTAAATGAGTTAAATCTTGAGAACTCAGAAGGATCAAATAAGTCTCAATACTCAATAACATGGCCAGAGATATTACTGACATATCGATTGTAGGAATCAAATTCATATTTTTGTGGGGATGAGTTTGTTTCTTACTAATTAGACCAATCTTTATTAACAGCAATATAGTGCAATTAATTGAACTTATAGTTTCTCTTTTTTAAACTTTAGCAGAGGTTCAAAAGAGGTGCTAACTAATTAAGTGCTACATGTTTTGGTGGTTTAGAAGAATATAGAAATGGCGTCTAAGAATATTAATACATAAATTCGAAAGAATTATGTTAAACTTATATTTTTGTGTTTGCATTTTTTATCATTTAAAAGTTTTAGAGAAATTGTAGGAAATTAATGACCTCTGTTGTTAACAAGCTCTGCCCACAATCCACCAGCACCGGCATGGTTGATCTCCTGCACAAGTTTAAAACTTTGATCACTTTTGAAACATTTCAATAATAAAAAAGAAAGATATCATCTAGTTCAAAATAACCATGCATTGTGAAAGGAAACTCAAATGTTTTAAGAATTTTCAATAACCCTTAACATTGTGATATTAAGAAAATTTGTTACATTTAATCCTTAGCCAGGCCTAGCACCATAATCCTTTCCCACCTCAAAGAATATTCCGAAAAGTGTGTCAGGAATTGGCCTTCCAGATGAATTAGAAGCATCTACAACCAGAGTTGTTGAAGTCTGGTTTGCATAAGCACAGCATTGTAAAACAAGACAAGCCACTATAACGAGGTAGAGCCCAAGAAAACTACAAGACTTTGAGAAAATCATTGCTTCTTTATTTTCACACGTTCAGTGTGATATAACACAAGTATATATATAAGCCAACACTTGTATAGTCTTGATTTTTTTTTTTTTTGGCTTGTATTTATTAAACTAATTAAACTAGGTGTCTTCCCAATAGATTTACTCTGGTCAACATACACTGGAGATCCGAATCTCAAGAATATTTGAATGAAACCGAGTTATCGTAGCTCACACAAGTTGCGGAAGATGTTTACTTCTACGGATTGTCGGATTGTTATAAGCACATTGACTCAAACATTAGGCTTTATACTAGTGTCAGTTTTTTTTACTAGGGAAACTTTTTTTTTTATTAGGGACCCAAAACAAAATTAACTACCTAAAACATATTTTAACCTTTTAGTTATTCAAATAACATTTCAATAACTAACGTTATTCATTAATCTTATTGTTACTATGTATTGTCACTCAAGTAACTACCTACTTGTATATAATTAGAATCCTTTGCCTATGCGTTGCACGATTTAAAGTCTTCTTAAGGATTAACTTTCTTATTCTTCAAATAACTTTTCCTCAAGCTAAATAGTTTTGGTGGACAAGTATATTAACAAAAAGTAAATAAATAAAATCGGTAACACACGTTTGCATCACACTCATTCTGGGATTATTTATGATTATGATTATCATAGTTTAAATATGGTGAGCGAAGTGTTTTCTTATCAATGCAGAAAAATAAAAAGTTGCTGATACAGACAAGTTCTCTAGCCAATATACAGTACCATAGGATTGCTAAATCCTTGTGATTAAAATAATATCTCATGACATTGATTTTCATTATGATTCTCATAAATGGTATATATCGTTGCCAATTAAAGCATCAATGACAGTGACACTAAGGTTCTACTCTTACTATCTATCTGTATCTAGTTTTCTACTAAACTTTCACCTGCTCAGCTTTTCTTTGCAGGTGAGTTGATCTTGTCAATGTAGGCAGCACAATTTGGGAGATAGAGAAGTGCTACATTTGCCAATCTTTTATCCACCCACAATATATATTACATTTCTTGATAATATATATAAAAAAGGCACAATCGATTTCCTTAATATTTTTGTCTTCATTTTTATTTTAGAGACATTATTATTCCTCCTATGCTGTAAAACTGGATTCTAATCATATTAAAAAATCTAATGATATCACTGAATAGGAAGGGAGAATAACAATCAGGTTCTTGTCAGCAATCTCTAATGAACTTGTTTGTGGCACCACCTGTATTTTTAAAATGAAAAGGAACATAATGATAAATGACATTAGTTAGTTTACAATCTAGGCCACAACTGTATGCAATGTATAAATCACATGCACAAATAAACCAAATTGTACCTTCTTCGGCTCTAAGAATGAATTTTCATCCATTACGTTGGTTGATGTAAGCACTGTTATTGTAGAACCATATTGTTGCACATTTGAGTCCAACCCATTTATATCAATGTGAAGACTCTCAGCGGCTGCTCCAAAGTTTACTACCTGTGGAAATCAACAACTCCTAATGAATATAGTGCTAGTGAAAAGGTTCTACACCTAATAGAAATGCTGATAAAAGATTCAAAAACAAACTAGAGCTAATCTACAAATATGCTTATATATCTTTCATGTTTCAGAACATTGTATAGAGCAAAAGTCAGAATTTCAATTTATTTGAAAAGGGCACCTCTTACCTTTATTCTTAGGTAATTTTTCTTATCTGAAGAATCTTGCCAAATAATTGCAGATGCAACAAGTTTATTAGATGACTTTGTACTGAGTGTCGAGTCAAGAAATGTTGCTCCACTGGATTCAATAAAAAGTTTCTGCACCCAATAGCTAGGAGTTCCATAAACCTGATAAGAGTCGAACACAATTGCATCGGGAATCCATCTGTAGCGACACATTTACACAACCTCATGTTGTTATGGGCATCATGTTGAAATCCAAAAATAATTTATCACAATAAATATACAAAGTGCTTATTCTACGTTACAAAAATATGATAAAGAGTATAGGATAGTTTTCACTGCAAAACTATAAGAAAATTACCTTTTGTCATTTATATTTAAGAAAAGTGGTGCATAAGAAACCATCTCAACAACATCACTGCATCAGAGAAGAATATAAATGAAAAACTTTATACGGTTTTTAAGGCAAAAAAAAAAAAACTTCGTAAAATTGAAACGAAGTACATTAAAAAAAAATTTATAGCGAACCTGTTCTTTTCTAGTCCAATAAGAAAAGCAGCTTCAGCCACAGCAGCCAAGAGATTTCCATTTGCAGCATCACTTTTCACAGCATATTCACTGACAAAAGCCTATAGAATCAGATTGAGAATTCATATATTAGATTATGCATAAATAAGTAATGAATTAGAAGAGTGTTGGTTAAAATTCAAAAGTAATCAAACCTTTGGACCAGATCGTGGTGTGTGGTCGAACTTAGTAGACAGAGAAAACATGTCATTGGAGCTTGGATATGTCTAATAAAAAAACAAAACATTAAAAAAGATAATAAGTTGACAAATGAAAAATAAAAATAAAAAACAAATCACAGTTGCTAAAGTTAAATCAACAAAGTGAAAGTTCAAAAAGTAATTAATGTGAGAGCATTATCATCATTACATGAAAATCGTACAAATCAGCCGGATGATTTAATGGTTTGCTGGAAGCATCACAATTTGAGATAATTTGAATATCTGGATAGGCAGCTCTTACAGCCTCATAGAACTTAAGGTAGTTTCCTAAATTAAAATGAAACAAAAAAATATGTGAGTCGTATAAAACAAGTTTTTACATTTAATAAGAACTAAGAAGTTTCATTAAAAAAAATTATTCACAAAAAAAGAAAGTTTAATTAATGGTTTATATCTGTGTGTTCAAAGAATAATAAGAAACAATAAAAATGCATACCTTGATAATTAAAATAAGTTTGCCAACAATTTTCATTTCCAACAGCAACATATCTCAAGTCAAATGGTTTAGGATGTCCCATTTTAGCTCTAACAGAACCCCATAGTGATGTAGGAGAGCCTCTTGCAAATTCAATGCCATCGAGGGCGTCCTTTTAATGCAAAATTTTTCGATTAATAGTAAATATAAAGATATAAGTTCATAAGCAAATACTGAGAACAAAAAAGCAAGGGAAGAAAGTTGTACTTGCACATAAGATTCTAAGGATGATGTATCAATTTCATCACTAAGGCTGAAACCTAAATAAGACATTCAATTAATTAGATCACAAAGACAATTTCACATAATTTTTGTTGAGAATAAATTTCAACAAAGGGAAAAAGAATATACCAGCGTTAAACACCCATATAGGTAATGCACCAAGGTCCTCTGCTAGCTGCTCAAGAAATATTAAATCATCTTTTATTTATTCAACTAAAATAGGACAAATTTAATTATAGCTGTAAAAGAATACTGACTTGGAGATACTCAAAATAACCAATTCCATCATCACTCCAATAGTTCCAAACATCACCAAGGTGCCCAGGTCTCTCCTCCCATGGTCCAATAGTATCTTTCCATTGAAATCGGTTTCTCAGATGAACTCCTTCAACATAACAACCACCTAATGCAATGATTTTGATAAATAGAGTTAGATCTAAGAGGATTTTTCTTACATCAATGTTCAGAAAGAAGAAACTTTATTCCATTACATGGGTTAATATAAGGGAGATATAAAATTGATCAAGTGATTAGTAAAGGAAAAAGAGAGGATAAGAGAGGTTGCCGATTTCAAATTCTCAAAATGATATATCTAACAAAATTAATAAATTAATATTTATTGATAAAATAGAAAAGTTAATATGGAATTCTACCTACCAAGGAAAATTAACCCTTACACACAAGATTATAAGTAAACATATATAGAACCTTATTATTACATGGGAACTGGGGGATAGCTAAAACCCATGTCAGTTACAAGAAGAAGAAAAAATCCAATTCAATCATATAAAAAAAAATCAAATTCAATAACTGATAAGTACCGTCAAATAATTAATAATTAATCATCATATTCCACAAAAAATATATATAAAAGAACCAATCATTCAGTTACAACAGCCTTTTCCGCAATGATACATAAGTTTTTTTTTTTAATTACTTATAGCTATCTAGAAACTATTTAAATATTTACTCTATTAATTTAATTATTCAGTTCATGTAAGAATGCACGGCATATATCCCCTCTCCCCTGCACAAAAACAAAATAAAATAAAATAAAAACAATGTTGTATAACAATTAGCAAACCTCACTTTGAAAACTTAGAATTTTGACATACCTGGAAATCTGAGAAATTTTGGTTTTAAATCTACCAGCATTTGAAAAAGGTCCTTTCTGAAGCCATGACCCTGTTTCAAAGGAACAATGAAGTAAGATAAAGGAAAAGAACAAACACAAAATAGAAGCATTGCTAGACTTTGGTCATTGAGGTACCAAATGTAGAATTATTGTCAAAAAACAAAAAATTCAGAAGAAAAAGCTCTGCTTCTAAATGCTTCTGAAACAAATAAAAAAAAAAAGAAAAGAAAAGAAAGGTTCATTAAATTGTGTCTTTTCTTTCTTATAACATGACATTATCATGTTAGTAAGCAACGAGAGGATTCAATCCAAAAAAAAATAATGTATCATTGGAGCTGTAATGCCAAATTGGGCTGCAACTGAGAACCAACCTCCACCTTCGAACTAGGTGAATTTGTAGTTCCAATCCTTCCATTTAAGTCATTAGTAAGTGCAAAAGAATTTTGTTTAGTATGCGCAATGTGGCTGCTTATGGGATCCATGTCAATTATTTTGTTATTGAGTATATTCTCATTTTTCTTTGTTTAAAAATACAAATTTAGTTATTTGTGAGATGAAAATGGAGTTACTCTATCATTATTGATCTAAAGAGTCTCGATAAATTTAATTGCTACATTTGTTGATTTATAATGTGTGATTGCTATTCTACTAACCATGTAAGTGTCCAATGGCATAACTGACACTTGGTCTAACAAGTAACTCCCATTCCTTGTTGTGGTTATTTGAAGACTTGAATAGTGATTAGTAGCTTTTGCTTCCACTATTGTCTCCACCCTATTCCATTTTCCATCTCCGTAAACATTTCTGCCAAGAACCATTATTAGTTGTTTTAATCAATACAACAAATAACTTTATGGATTATTGGGTATAGGCTGTACAATCTCAGCCATGTTATAAAAAGGAACTTACCTTCTACTTGATGCCACTTTTATAACATCAACACCCGTGAATGAAAGTTGAAAATCAAACTTAATTTCTGATTTAACATGATAGACCACCTTATACCTCTTCCCTCGCTCAATATTCTGAACATGAAAAAAAGTTTTAGAAAGACAAAAGTTACTTCATACAATAAACTAACAATATGTTTGAAATTTCTCTTGAAAAACATAAGTGTGACATTACATGAATCTTTTTTTTCATATTCGTTTTTGTGATATTTAAACATACATGTGTACCAAGAAAAAATTAAACATGCATACACAATAATAATACAAGGAAAAATAAATGTATAATGTGGGTGTGTGTGAATGTCAACATATATTAATTTTCTTACCATACCCCAATAACCAGGGTTTGAGATACCAACACCACCATATGGGCAAGGTTTTTGAGCACCACAATACACCTCCATTTGCAATGCAGCTTTATTGCGCTTAAAGCAAGAAGAATGACTAATTGATGCTGAAATGGATGATTCATCTCCAACAATAGACCAATTATAAACATTTAAGTTGTCTGGGCCTCCAACTTCAAAGCCTAAAAATAAATTCATAACAATTGAAAAACAAAACACTTCAAAAATATTGAAATCTAACTGAAGGTGTGGACTAGAAAGACAAGATGAAGAAAGGTTTTGGGATATGGAAATAACCTCTGTTGATAACAAGTTCAGCCCACAGTCCCCCTGTGCCAGCATGATTAATCTCCTGAAAATTGAGTAAATAATCAAGTTAGTCCTTGAATTTGTCATACACTGTCACTTTAGTCCTCAGAATTAATGAAATTAAAAATAAGTCCTCCAAACTGTAATTTGCAACTCAAATTTAGTCTGTGTTAAATTAACAAAAGTGAATAGTTGGCACACACTGTAATGTTTATTGTTCATCTTCCCCTTTCCTTTTCCTTTTTCCCTTTCATCTCTCTCTCCAGTCCTTTACAGCATTATTAAAGATAGCAGTACACTATCATATCATACAAGTTTATATTACAGCAATGAGATCATGGAAGCACCTGTATGTATAATTGTTCAAACAGAGAAAGCAAGAACAGTGCGAGTAGACAGAGAACGTGAACATGTTCTTTCAATTTTTATTCACTAATTATTGGTCTTGTCATATGTAAAACATATTTCAGAAAATATTTATATAAAACCAGAAAGTTGTAAATGTTGTATTAAACAAATTTGTACAAGTTTCTCTCGAATAGTACTAGAGACCCATGTGAGAGTAGGCTGAAGGTTTCTCTCCCTCATATATAGCTCCAATAATCTGATTTTGCTAAGTCTCAAATTAAATAACTATATCTGCAGTAGCGTGAGAGGGTGTCCAGCGAGGAACCCAACATGCTCATTGTAAGCGAAATAGAGAGGTCACAAACGAAGAACATAGAACAAGGCAAAGAGAGGAAAGGATAAAAATAAAAATAAAGATATATGAGTGCCAAAATGATCACATGCATGTATGCAATAAAGTTCAACGAGTAACCTTTATTATACAATGTCTTGAAATCATATTTTATTAAACTCTTTAAAAACCTGTTTAGCATTAAAAAGGGTCATATACTATATCTTGGGAGGAGGGGAAATATGATGATTTATGTTTGGAAAATAGCTTAAGTTCATTTAAAGTTCACTATGAAGAAAAAATTTTCTTAGGAGTAAGCAAGCATAATTAACCAATGAGAGGGAGAAAACTTACCTCAACGAATACTCCAAGAAAACTGTTAGGAATTTTCCTTGCGGTTGCCTTATTGGAAGCAGCATTTACAACCAGTGTTGAGTTTCCATCAGCGTAGCAATGTTGAAACACAAAGGAATAGAGCATAACACCAAACAAAACCTTGAGAGAACAATACGCCATTATTAAAAAAATTTAATTTTTAATGACAAAAATATATGATGATATTCTTGTATAACTGATCATATATATATATATAGGGAAGGAAAATTTCTAACAGATGTGCCTTCTCCTAACTACTTAAAAGGAAAATACATAAAATGTAAAAAAGAAACATCATCTCTATCCACCCTCAATTATCCATTATTTGACCACATTCCAATACTATCTTTTAAGACTCAAAAATCTTGTTGACAATCCATTAAAGTTCGTGCAGGCGCAAAGCACTAAATCATAACCATTGGTAGTTAGGTTTAATTATTAATTTAGTTCTTGAATTATTTTGAAATATTCAATTTATTTTTTAAATTTTAAAAAGATTCAATTTGATTTTTAATTTTTTTAAAATGGATTAATTTGATCATTTCCATCCAATTAAACTAACGTCGTTATAATTATAAATATTGGCTGTTTTTGTTTATGAATAGTGACGTTTTAACTGCCACTATACTTATTATTACTGAAGAGAGAGTATGAGAAGTGCAAGGGTAAGTTAGCACTATCAGCAATGTATAATTTTAAAAATAATAATAAACATAGTAACCCCTTTTAGCCGCTACTATTCTCAAAAGAAAACTGTTGAAATCACACTATTAAAAGTGTCAATCCAATTTGACGAAAATAATTAAATTGATATATTTTTTAAAAAAATAATCATCAAATTTAAATTTTTCAAAACTTAAAAATCAAATTAAATTTTTAAAATAATTTAAGAACCAAATTGATAACTAAGTCTCTCATACATGTTTTCTCTAACTAAAATATACTTTATCATCACTTACACCAACTTGACAATCAGAAATTCTAGACTCTAGCGTTAATAATTATTGTTGTCGTCTAGTGCTGAACAAGTTTAAAGAAAAAACTTCTATATTTTCAATTAGTAGTACTTATCATTATATAACTATTAATAATGTCGTATAAGAACAAATAAAAATGTCGTATAAGAGCTGGAACCTTGAAGGATAGTTAGAATACATTTTGTTTTTGGAGAACGCATTGATAATTCAAAACATGAAAATGGAGAATCACTGTAGACCGAATATAATATAACCAATATCTCATGGTGCTGCAATAGCATTTCAAAATCGAAATAGAATATAGTAAAAGATTAAAGATAAATAAATGTTTAAAACTATAAAGAGAATATTCATAATTCATTCAAATGTAATTTAGAAATATATAAATTATAAAAGGAAATAAATTAAAATTATAAGTAGTGTTTTTGATAAATTCTTAAAATAAATCTTCCCCGCAATGTTCTTAATTATTTCCAATTTTATCGGATGCTCTTAATTATTTCAAAATACATATTGAATACTTTATGTCTTCATTTGATACTCACACTACTGCACAAGCTGTTTTTAACGTCGTATGTTTTAAGTCGGTTAAAAGAAAACCGACGTTAGAGGTAGGTCAGTGGCAATTTTGTAAATAAATTGAATTGATTTCGCATTCAACATCGGTTTTTTGTTGACCGTCGTCGTATAAGCATTTACAAAGTCGGTTTTTATAATAACCGACTTTGAAATATTTACTTAT
>PYAF01001841.1:1327918-1346424 GCA_007407185.1 Glycine tomentella
TCGGGTTTTTAAAATAACCGACTTAGAATACTCGATTTTTTTTATAAAAAAAAAATAATAAAAAACAGAATCAAAGTCGGTTTTTTAAAAACCGACGTTGTAGGCTTTTACATATTACGTCGCTCAATACAAGGTCGGTTACAAAACCGACTTTAAATGGTGAAAACAACCGACTTAGAAACTTGTTATTGTAGTAGTGTCATCACTTACCCACTTCACATATAATTGATATGGCTAGCTTGATAAAAAAAATTAAAATTAATAAAGATATAAAGGAGTTGTCACCGACAATGGGATCTTTGTCTCTAATGCGAGAAAACAGTTTGCAACACTAGCCTTTTTAAATTCTATGTCTATTTCTTTTCTACTAGTAATTAAGGGTATATTTAAACGTTGACAAACATCAAATATTCGTTAGACTACAAGTTATAAGATTCATGAATGAGAGTGAACATGCATTGAAATGGGTATTAACTGCAAAACAAACACTAAATAGTTAGAGTCTATTCGATATCTATTATGGCAGAAATAATCACAAAAATTTATTAGTTTATACTTTGTACTCACTTTTTCATATTTCCTGCTCTCTTGCTCTGTTCTTTTCTTTATTTTTTTAGGCGGGTTTTCATTTATGGTCACTCTTGAAGTGACTTATTTAAAACTTTATAAGTAAATACTACAAGCCCCGTGTTACATGTTACCTTTTGATATATTTATAATATAATTTCAAAGTCGTGTATAAAGTAAAGTCCTATATATAATCAACAAAAAAAAAAAGTTGAATAGTAGGGCCTTGTGGACCATTAGATGCATATTAACAGTTGAGATTACTAAAATGAATAATAAACATTAGATTAAAACTTATGATCAAGATAGTCGTGTACTTAATATGGTGAACACGGTGTTTCCTCATCAATACAGAAAAATAGACAGTTTGAGATACTGACAAGTGACAAGTGCTCTGGCCAATATATATACAGGACCACATGTTTCATAAATGCTTGTGACTAAATTTACATATAGTACATAGTTGCCAATTAAGCATCAATGAAATTGAGACTTAGATTCTACTCTTATTCGCTATTTGTATCTATTTTCTACGTACCAACAAGTTTAGGTTTCGCGGTCTGATCCACACAGTGAAGGAAACAACAACAATTTGTTGTCTAATATCCCAAATAACTTTCACAATTTCAGCGCTTCAATGCATGCGGGATGGTATTGTCAGTGTAGGCATCACAATTTAGGAGAAAGAGAATGGCCACATTTGATAATTGGATATTTTAGTCTTTTAGTTTTATTTTATACACCCAAAACCCACCATACATATATTATTTCAGTAATCAATGAATCACGATGCCCAATTGAGATAAAGGCTATGTATTTGAGAATTGACATTTACCAAACAAAATATCATGTTTAAAGGAACTATGTGTACCTTGTTTGTGCTAAAGGCATGCCTTTAATATCGCGCGAGCATTTGCATGTAAGGGACAAAGTGTTTGTAATTTTTCCTTACGCTTTTGCTAGAAAATTGTTCAAGCTAAGAGAAGCTAAGAGTATTCACATGTCGATTTAAACTGAATCAAATTCAGAATTCAATTCAATTAAATTTGATCATTTTAGTTCGATTTGATTTTCACAATTTTTTTTAAATTCAACCCAACTAATTCATGAATGAATGATTTGATTCGATTTGGGCTAACAGATTATCCATTGAAATTTGATTTTTTTTTCTTAGAACTACTATTTTATATTATGATTCATCCAAATATTCAATGCAATTAACACAATATTATTAAATGTCAGAAAGTAGTAAAATTGATTTATTTAATATCATCAACATAATATTCTAAAATAGGCTAATACAAACTAAAAATAAATGTTATTCAACAAGATTTACTATAATAATCTGAATCACAACTATTTTCTACAAATTAATTTCTTGCAATAAGTTTTGTTATAACTAAAATTGCTACAATTAGATTTCTTGCAACTAGATGAACAAAATATGATTCATTAATATTATAAAAATGATAGAAAAATAAATATGAAAAAAGGTAAAACAAATAACAATGTACCTAAAAGTAATATTTTAAGAAATCTCAACACTAGTAGTCTCAACACTTACAATTTCAACATTTGGAGTCTCAATTAAAGTCAAACCAAACAACTCTCAAAATTTTGATTGGATTTATAAATCTAAACCCGTGTATATAAATGATTTTGATCGATTTTGTTTGATTTTAATCTAAAAACATAAATAATTCAACACAAACTGTTTGAGTAAATTTGGATTCGTGGATATATATATATATATATATATATATATATATATTACATACTTTCACCGTAAAGGTGAAAATGGAGGAGAAAATACATCATTGAGATTCTTTTGTGCTGTGAATGTGGTACTAAAATTGATTTTTTTGTAACTCTTGTTTTTAATTTTGTTTTTCTGTTCATCACGTTCATCCAACCGATAACATTCGTTTTCAGCATGTCCTTTTTAATTTGTATTCTCAATGGATGCATCTACTTGCCACACTATTGCTGAAGAGAGAGAAAGAAGCTCGAGACAATATTACGAGAAAAGATCCAAATCTGTGGTTTAACATTATATTATTCTTTTTTTTTCTAAAATATTTTATTATTCTCTAGACTCTAGAGTGACTATTTGATTTTATAGTTGCTTCTTTATAATGTAAATTTTAAGGAATAAATATTAAAATATCAAATTATTGTTAACATTAATTAAAGTTTAATGTTTTTTTTTATCTTATAACAAAGTTAAGAGAAATAAAATGACAAAAAATGAAAATATTTTAAAAAGAATATAATTACAGGAAAAAAGATGAACTTTACCTTACGTATTTTTAATTCTTTGACAGACAATTGAATGTAGAATTAAAACTTGAAATTGGAATTAGGCCTCAATTGTAATCATGATATTAAAAAAATTCTTAAAAAACAGAAACCTCAATTTTAATTCCAATGAATTTTAATATAATTTAAAAAAATTTAAATATAATTAAACTAAAATTTCCTAATTTTATAATCTTTATTATTTTTACAATTCCTAATCTTTTTCACATTATGTCACCTTTATTTTTGTTAAGCTTGCCATTATCATTATATTACTATTACAATAATTATCATTATTACCATCAAAGACAAGATATTTTTGTAAATACAAGAAACATTTCAACGACGATTTTCACAAAAACATAGTTGAAATCGTAAAAAGACAATGATTTTCATGAAAATTATCCTTGAAATTGAGTATTCAAATACGATTGTTTTCAAAAATGGTCTTTGAATGAGGCCAATTTTTATTTTTGTTGTGACTTGCACCCTAACCCTCTTTCACTTTGCTCACTTCACCTTGATCGATCTCTTTGTGCCCCACTCACTCTATTTGTGTCACTTTGCCTCTCTCAATGCCGCCGTCATAATGTCTCCAGCCAGAGGCGGAACTAGGTGGTTAGGGTGGGCCACCGCCCCGCCTAAAAAAATGAAAATTAAAGAAAAAAAAAGAGGAAAGAAAAAATATTTAAAAAGTCAAAAGGGGAAAGAAAAAAATGTAAAGAAAACGTAGTAAAAAAAGAAAAGAAAAAGAAAAAAAATATTAAAAAGGAAAGAAAAATAAAAGAGGAAAAAAATATATAAAAAAGAAAAAAATGTAATAAAAAAATGAGAAAGAGAGATAATAGAAAAAGAAAAAAAGGAAAGGAAGATGATAAAAGGGAAAAGATAATAATAAAAATAAAAAGAATAAAGAAAAAGAGGGAGAAAGAACATTATAAAAGAGACAGGTATGGACACAAAGGAGAAAAAGGAAACACAAATCCCAAGAGAATAGAAAGCTAGGCATGGCAACTTGACCCGCACCCGTGGGCATCCGTCCGAACCCGCCCCGATGTCAACGGGGAAAAATCGAGTTGACCGTTTTCGGGTTCGGGTTCGGTTTTTCCCCGCTTGTTGAATTCGGGGGCGGGGGCGGTTTTGGTAATGCTGATAACTGCCTCACCCCCACCCCCGCCATGCTATATTTAATTATTTACAAAAATACTTTTATATATGTGGAATACCTTGGGATAAAGGCTTAATTTTATTCAAGAATTAGGAGTATAACTAATTTTATTTTCCAGCAATAAACATCTAATGTTAAAATTTTATTGTAATTACATACATTTAAGACTTAGCACGATCAAATTTTATGTTATGATTGTTGCTTAAAATTAATTTTTTAATAGTAATTTTTAAGTGTTCGGGGACGGGGCGGGGGCGGGGGTGGTATAAGTAAAAACCGCCCCTGACCCGCCCCGTTGCCATGCTTATAGAAAGAGTCGAAAAAATTGTTTCATTTGATAAATCAGTGAAAGAGAAGAGTTTTAGGTTTCCCTTCATTCCTTTTCTTTCCCTCTTTTTCTCTTTCTTCTTCATGTTGTTATTCTTCTAAAATAAAATAAACTTCTATTTGCGCTTCCTATTTGGTAAACTAGTGAAAGAGAAGAATTAAATAGCATGTTCAATGATAATACGGTTGAATTACTTACTTTGAGCACGACTTTAGATCCAAGAAACAAGTACAAGTCATTTAACAGTAATGATATTGCAAACTTGTTGATAAATTTTATTCTAGAGATTTCACATAACAGGAAAAATTGCATTTGAAGATGGAGTTACAACATTTTGAGCTTGACATTCCTAAACATCTAGAATAAAAGTTAAGTGAGGTGATTTTAATTTTTGTAATAGTTTTTTTTATATTAGGTTTGTCTTGTCTTCGAATTACTTTTATTTATGACATTGTTTTTTTTTTTATGTTCGTCCCCTCTCAATAAAATTTCTTCCTCTGCCACTGTCTCCAACATCGCTATTAGGAGGAGAAAAAACCCCAAGAGAAAATGAAAGATTTGTAGGGTGTGTAATCAAGAGATACACTGAGTAACTATATAAGTGAATTGGACATCACACTTTAACCCAAAGCCTTAAGGCTCAGGTTTATAGGTCTTCTTCTCACTTATATGATGTTCAACTTGTCTATTTCTATCCGATGTAAAACTTTAACTCACACTTATATTCTAATAGTTTGTGACATCACCTGCATTTAAAATGAAAAGAACATAAATGATAAATGGCGTAAGTTTACATCTAGGCCATCTTTACGTAATGTAGGTACACAAGTAAAATTAATAAACTACATTGTACCTTCTTCGACTCTAAGAAGGAATTCCCATCCATTACATTAGTTGATTTTAGCACCGTGTTTGTAGAATCAAATTATTCTACTCTTGAGTTCAACTCATTTATAGAAATATTAAGGCTCTCAGTGGTTGTTCCAAAATTTACTACCTGTGAAAATCAATAACTCCTAGTGAATATTGTGCTAATGAAAACCAGGTACACCAAATAACAATATGTTAACCAAAGATCAAAAGTGAAACTAGAGTTAATATGAATATATATATATATATATATATATATTTCATTTTCGAGGACATTGCATTGTAGGAAATAGTAAGAATTTTAATTTAGTTGAAAAGGATTTGTCTTACCTTTATTCTTAGGTATTTTTCTTATCTGTAGAATTTTGCTTAATAATTGCAGATGCAATAAATTTATTAGATGAAGTTGTATTGAGCGTTGAGTCAAAAAGTGTTGCTCCACTAGACTCAATAAAAAAGTTTCTGCACCCAATAACTAGGAGTTCATCCATAAAGCTGATACGAGTTGAGAACAATTGCATCTGGAATCCATAGATGAAGTTGTATTGGCCATGTGTAGTGACACATTACACAACCTCATGTTATACACGGTGGTGGTGGGTGGTTAAGTGGTGACACGAGGGTGAGTTTGGTGCGGTGTGGAGGTGGCATTTGGTGGTGGTGTTGGGTAGAGGTGGGATGGTGGTCATGGAGGTTTAGGGGAGAGGTGGTCATGGACGTTTCTTGGGAGAGGAAGGAGGGAAAGGGTACGAAGGGGGTATTAAGAAAATTTGGGGTGCATTAAGAAAAGGAAGGTTTTCTCTTGTGACATATGATGCAATGTCAGTTTAAAATAAACTAATTTCTAAAAGGGAATGTTTGTTTTACGGGTAAATTCTTTAATCTCAGTAATAGGGAAAGGATAATCTCATATATATTTTTTATTTGAGTAACTAATAATCTCACATTCACTCAATATTTAATTTTGATAGAGGAGGTAAGGAATATTTATTCTCATGGGAAAAAATCTCTTTTGTAAGTAAACATACACATATATTCTCTTTCTACTCATTATCACCCTCTCTTATTAATGATCCATTCATTTATCTTCTCTAATTTTTTTTATTCTCAATTTTTGTTCATATGTCAATTTTTATTTATTATCAATCTCACGAATTTTAAAGGAATAGTTAGAGAAATTTTGTCATTAGAACGTGAGATATATAATATTTTGAGTATAATTTGTTTATCATGGTCTTATAATAACATTATTTTTATGAAAAATAGCATATTTAACATAATAATAAGGATATTTTAATAATTATAATATATATTTTTAGGAAAAAATAATTTTATCAAATATTTGTCTTAATTATTTTCAGAAATATAAAAAATATACCCAACTAATTTTACAATTAATCACACACATTTTTTTATTAAATATCAGAGAATAAGATTCCCATATTTTATTCCCAAAAATAATATTTCATGACTAAAAAAGTTATCCAGAAAATAAATGTCCCTAATCAATTAGGAGCTGTTACAACTTACAAGCAAGCCTTACAATGTACTAACTCTAATCCTAATGTGCAGCCTATTTATGCAGCTCAAGGAATTCAACGTGAATCATGTGGAGACCCTCATGAAACCGATTCGTGTGGAGTTGCAACATCACCTTCCTTCCTAAATTTGATCCCAGATAATATATATATATATATATATATATATATATATATATGTGTGTGTGTGTGTGTGTGTGCGTGTGTGTGTGTGTCAGTGTGTGTATGTATATGTATATACCGTATTAACTTCCTTTATATTCAATCACAATCAATATATAAGTTTGATTTATTAATTCCTCATGAAAAAAAAAATGCAATTACTTTAATTTTTTAATCTTTATTTCGTTGTTGTGTATGGCTCATATTCTCTAGGTCAGCAGATGCTCAAGCAACAAAGCATAAGTGTAGTGGAGCATAGCGGATTGTTGGATTACGACTTGGGTTGTCATGATACGATACAAAGGTAATATGGTAGATTTACATTGTTCTATCTTTATAATGTAACTCTATTTCTCAAATCAATAATAGAAACGTCACTTTGTTTGACGTGATCACACTTGCCAAATCTTGTGTTTGAGACTTTGAGTGTGCCAACACATATAAATCTCCATCATTTAAAACATTAAAATAATACTATCTTTGGTACTTATTAAATAAACAAATAATGATATAAAACTCAATATGATTTGTTTATTATTTAGAGTTTATGAAATAAATAAGTAAACTCGACTGTTTATCTTTTGTTATAACTAAAAGATATTTAGGATTTTTATTTAACACCAAATTAATCCTCCTCCCATCGGATTAGCTCATTTGAAAATAAAGCGATCATTGTAGTCGCAATTCCATTCAAGCTGAAGATCTAACCCAATTCATGATTATAAGATATAAGTCTCAAATTACTTGTTTAAACCATTTATCATTATAGTTCTTCTCTTTCCATTTCCTGCTTCTTACCTTTGCAGCCGCATTTTTCAACTGTGGTTGTGCACTACTTTTGAGGAAGCATTATTTGTTTCAATGTTAATTTATACAATACAGCCTGGGTAAAAAAAACAAACATTTCTTAGCTAACAACTTGAAGGTGATTTTAGATGAGCCGAGCTATCGAAGGTGATTTAGATGAGCTGTGTTTGATAGAGTTATTTTATGTTTTTTCTTATTTTTACTCTCCTTCAGGGTAGTTTAATCTTTTTATTTGTTGTCCTTGTATTTTTCTCCATATTTGTATATTGTTAACAAGCTGAAATATACCCACGTTGTTCTAAGCCAAAAATTGAATGATCCTGAAAATGACTCAATTAAGGTTAATTAGCTTGTGGAGTGTTATTCATAAAATTATTTCAAAGGTGTTTTAAATTTTGGAATAACTGTCTTCGACTCTTCTTCGTTCTTGGTGGACAAATTACAGATAAATTAAATTAAACCACATAAATATTATTTACAGAACAACATTGTTTAATTACATGGCAAAGTAGACCAACTAAGGTGTCAAACTTATTATATTGTTAAATGCAGCTATTGCATATAACCCATTCCTTCCCCTTTATTTTTTTTTCTGCTTATGGTATAATTTTTCATAACGTTAAATAGAAGACCACGTGGAAGAATCGCTCCCTGCCATCTTCAGAGTACTGGATTGTTTCACCAAATCAAATGATGTGAACGAACGCGGTGGGACTGTGACATCCATGTCCTTTCCAACATTCTGAAGTAGACTTTGGATTGGCACCACCTGAAACCATATTAAAAACAAAAAAATCATAAGCTAATTTAACATTGTTCCTACATAGCCATAACCATTTTCTATCTTTATAAGCTATGTTTTGACATGAGGAACCCATTGAAAACTTTAATTGATAGAAACATCAAAGACAATTACTTCACATTATTGAGAAAGGCATTTAAAGAAAAAGATTAGTGGTTATGCACCGTTACACTATCATCCAATCAGAAATCATACATGGTGGTTTGTGATTGGATAACACTGTAAACCTATTCTACAATGTCAATATATAGCCTATTTTCTCTTAAAATAATTGTGAAGTGGTTTCCTTGTAACTGTCGTTCATGCAAGAAGTTAGAATATTAGTATAATAAACTGAACAATATTCAGAAGGGCATATAAAAACATGGGGATGAACCAGTTGGCTCAATTATAAATGAGAAGCTTGGAAAGAGTGAAGCTTGAGGTACCTTCTTTGGCTGTGAGAAGGAGTTCTCATCCATTACATTTGCAGATGTAAGCACAGTCTTTGTTGACCCAGATAACTGCAATGAGTTTGGTTCCAGTCCGTCAAGAGAGATTTTGAGGTTCACGGCAGTGGTACCGAAGTTCACAACCTGCAAAAAGTCAATTGATTCAGAGTGATGACAGAGCTAATGAAAGCATTTACAGCACATCCAAGTTATGCTCGTCTAATTTGCTCACTAAGTGTGTATATATTGTTGCTTCCAAGTTTTGTCCGTCTAATCTTTCAGGACGCACATCCAAACACACTATAAAGTAATGTGTCAATTTTATGAAAAATGGTGGAAGATAAGTTTTTTATCCTTAAGTTTAATGTATGCCTTGATCTTTGAGAAGTTCTTAAAACTTATGATTTCATACCAATGTCAACTTCCAAAGAATATGGAATAAATAGTAAGATCAGCATATTCAAAAAATTAAAATATAAAATGTTTCTACAAATCCAACTTTATACCATTAACTATAACTATGGAAATAGAACCGATTCTCAATTTTAAAAAAGTACAGAAATATGTGTAACTGATGCAAAATTGTATGTTACTTACCTTTATTCGTATGTAATTTTTCTTATCTACAGAATTTTGAAATGTAATTGCTGATGCAACAAGTGAATTTGAGGAAGGTGCTTGAAGTGATGTACTCAGAAGTGTTGCTCCACTCGACTCTGAGAAAAATACTTGCACCCAATAGCTAGGAGTTCCATAGAGCTGAAAGGAGTTGAATACAATTGCATCTGGGTTCCACCTAATGACAGAAATTGACACAATATTAGTTTAGCCATCAGGAGGAACAATTCTACATATTTTATTAACCACCTTAACATTTGAATTGAAAACATTTTACTTCTGATATTTAGAACAATGAAAATCCTTCTGAAGACACTTTTTCTAAATTTGTGTGGAATTAAAAGGTCACATTTTGTTCTTCAAGCAACTGTTTAGCTGAACATAAATGTTAATGATCTACTTCACCATGCTTTAGTTAAGAGGTACTGTAACAGAATTATGAATTTCCAAGGACAGAGCAAATCAAGCTACAATTTATTTCTGTCTTAATGGAAGGCCGGTCTTCACTCTCACAAGTACAATCATGTCTACTCAGAGAAATCAACAAATTATGTCTATTTTCTAGTGGAGTCTTTTCATAAAACTTCTACACCGAAAATAACATAGTGCACAATAAGGCTAGGCTAGACCAAAACTTATAGTAGAAAAATATATAAAAGAAATTTCCTGGTAAAATCATAAGAAATTACCTCCTATCATTGGCATTAACAAAAAGTGGTGCATAGCTGGCCATTTGGATAACATCACTGCACCAGAAAGAAAGAAATGAAAATGGTGAGTACATGCTATTAAGTGAACTAGATCAGAAACTCAGATTTCATACTGCTAGGAACCAAAGATAGAAATGGAATCTTGTTTAACAGATAAGTCAAGCTTGCTAAGCTCAAAATTACTTGCTAAGCTTAAATCAGTAAAGGCACTAGAACAAATTCATTTGAAAGAAAAGTGATCATAAAACTTGAAGTGAATCTTGTTTAACAAGTAAGTCAAGCTTGCTTAACAACACTCACAACTGACTTGATTTACTTAAGCTTACACATTGCCTTTTTGGGCTTGTTTATGGCCTTGCCAAACTTAGTTAGAAGGGTAATTTGCCCATATATTAATATAATATAAAAAATCTCTTGCATATGTGGTTTGGGCAAAAGTTCAAAGTTTCAAAACTTGCCCTAGATAAAATACTTAATGAAAACTTCATAATAAATGTAAACCTGTTCTTTTCCAGTCCAATAAGGAACCCAGCTTCAGCTAGGGCTGCCAAGAGGCTTCCTGTCCCAGCATCTTTTCCGGTCACAGCATACTCACTTACAAAAGCCTGTAAAGTGTCCACAAAATAGATCAAGTACAAATGGATATCCCAATAACTAATAAAACAGAGGACTTTGATAGAGATCATAAAATAAAACCTTTGGACCATTTCGTGATGTACGATCAAATGTGTTAGCTCTAGAAAACATGTCATTTGCATTTGTATAAACCTGATAATAGAAACAGAATATAAGATAAGATACACAAGTGGATCGATATTATATGTGCATGTGTGGGTAAGGGGTTTGTAATCAAAGACATAGTGTGAAGACATTACATGATAATCATACATATCAGCTGGATGATCTAAAGGTCGAGAAGAACCATCACAATTTGAAATAATTTGGATATCTGGATAAGCACTTTTTATTGCACTATAGAATTTCAGGTAGTTTCCTGGCAATCAATGATTTAGCAGGAAAAGAAGTAGCATCAGATTACTCTGATTCAATTATAAGGGGAAACTATGAAATCCGAAACTGTTTGTTAGAAATATGCACATGTTGTATATTAATAATAAATTCAACAATAGCTGTCACACCTCTTCTTGGCATAAATAATATAAAGTGTTAGTGCATGTTAACAAAGAAAGTATAACTTTTTCTTTGGATAGAGTAAAACTAAAAAGTAAATAAGAAAAATATGCATACCTCGGTAATTCTTTTTTCCGCAATCTTCATTCCCAACAGCAACATATCTTAGGTCAAATGGCGCAGGGTGTCCCATAGCAGCTCTAAGAGAGCCCCATTTTGAAGTGCGATCACCTCTTGCGAACTCAAGTCCATCAAGGGCTTCCTACAATCAAGATTTCAAGATCTTATTATATGTATCTAAGTCAAGTTTCTTTTAACAACAATGGAAAAAAGTAATAATAAGAGGTGAAAAGCAGGGAAAAAAGTGTGATAACATACTTGCACAAGAGGTAAGACCGCAGATGTATCAACTTGATCATTATGACTAACACCTAAAATGAAATATTCAATTAGAAAACAAAGACAATTTTTTTTCACTTTGTTAGTAAGAAACTTAGTGGATGTTTGGTTTAACATATTTTGAGGAAATAATTTTTGGCAGCTTCTTTAGAGAAAAAACTATGAAACTACGTACTCCATTGCCCAAAGGTTCCTCGCTATGCGAAGGTAAGGGGGAGGGATATTATACGCAACCTTACCTTTGCATATGCAAAGAGACTGTTTCCGGATTTGAACCAATGAACAACTAGTCACCAAGGTACAACTTTAAAGAGCTTATGAAAAATTAGTGATTATTTTCTTTAAAAAAAGTAATTCCAAACAAACACAAGTTAACAAGGAGAAACATAAAATTACCATTATTAAATACCCATATTGGTGCAGTACCCAAGTCCTCTGCAAGCTGCTCAAAAATAATAACAAAAATAATAATAATAATATATATCATTTCACTAGTATAGCACAAAACAAGAGTAATTCAACTAGATATAAACATCATAATCCTCAGCTAAAATATATGAAAATAGGCATTTACTTGGAGAAACTCATAATAGCCAAGTCCATCATCAGTCCAGTACATCCAAACATCACCAAAGTGCCCAGGTCTCTCCTCCCATGGTCCAACGGATGCTTTCCATCGAAATGCATTTCTTAACCATTCTCCTTCAACAAAACAACCGCCTAATGCAATGTAATGAAAAATAACATTCCCAAATGTTAGTTAAGTTACATACAAACTAGAGAGTAAACTAGAACGCGTTATTATCAAATGATGATTACTCAAACTATAATATGTACTAAAGAAAATAAAACAAATATAGATCATCTTGGTCCAAAAGACTCAAAAGCTATAGCACAATCAATTCCCTCATAAAAAAAAGAAAGAAAAACAAGGAAAACATTCTTTAAAGACAAAATAAATGAAACAAAAATCAAAATTAATCCAACACAACCATAAATTAAAACCATACTTTCTAAATGTGAAGAATTGCAATTAAAATGTCCATCCAATACCATAACACTCATAAAATTGAATATGATGTTGTCAACATTTATATTCCTGAAATTCCATGGCAAATTGGATGCTCAAACTCCTCATTGGCATCATGATTATATTATATAATGTATCGTATCCTGTTGCTCTTCTCATAGAGCCTGGTTTAATTGCTGTATTCTATAAAAGGTAGAACACTTCACACTTATGCATGCCATTCAGAAAATGTTTGTCTTCAACTGACATCTAACAGAATTTCCCCTTAATTTCTGCTTTCGCAGAGGAAAAATACATGATATTTTTTCATAGTAGATAGATCTTGAGAGAAGTTAAATCTATTTGAGAAATAGTTTTGACTGTTATTTGGACAGTCCTTTTGAAACAGCATGATAAATGCAAATAATTAGGATATCATTAATTTGAATTCTTCACACTTTGTTAACAAATAAATAACCATGAGAAAAACATACCTAATCACAATTCCAAACAACATAGAGAAGCTCCATATAAGTAATTTGGAGTGTGGAGCCAAATCATAAAGCGACAACTAGAACATAACCAAAAGCGACAGAAAAAAGGAAAATTTAGGGGCGATTTGGTTAAGGAAAATGTTTTGTTTTCACTTTTAATAACAAAAAAGTCATCCTTATTTCCTGTTTTCAAAAGTTTATATTGAAAAAGTGAAAACAATAAAAGTTGTGCTCACTGTTTCCTATACCAATCCTTCAAAGCAGAAAACAAAATAAAAACAATGTGGTATTTTTGTAATTAAAAGTAAAAATAGAAAATGAAAACAGAAAACATTTTCTAAAACCAAAGTACCGAACAACTTGTTAAGTTCATATACAAATAAATTTCTTGGCTCAAATAGCTCACTAAGGATTTAGGTATAACTGAAAGTGAAACAAGATGAACCAATTGATGTTGATATGCAAATTACTTTACACTTCGACACAGGAGTAAAAAGTAGAATAGTTTAAACTAGATTAATAATACCTTTTCTTTATTTTTTACACTCTCTAACAAGTATTTATGAGTAATTATAACTAAAAACAAATTCTGTTTTTCACTTTCCTCTCTCTTTTCCATCCTTTCAATTAAGCACACCCTCATTCAAGTCTACATATTTTGGAGATGCAAGACTAGAGCACATAACACAGAACAAAAGCAATGCACAAGTGTGTTATAACAAATTCGAGGTTTGAAAGTTATCATTGTGAACCACTTTATGCATACCCGGAAATCTGATAAATCTTGGTTTCAAAGCTGTCAGCATTTCAACAAGGTCAGTTCGGAAACCATGTCCCTGCATCAAGTCAAGGTTGAAGATGTTATTGGGTGAGAAACTGAAGTGTAATTCCATCATTGGAGCTGAATCAATATTAGCTATTTTCATTATAAAATATTTTATTACTAAAGAATGGCTATCTTTTTATTAGATTTTAAGTTTCTGTAAACATCCTTTTAAACCAGTTTCATTCTTATCATGTCCATGCCATGCATATGAAAGGTCATGCAATCGCAGTAACATATGAAGAGAAGTATATAGGATATTTAAGGATGATGTATAAATAATAAAGAGAGAAGAAAATTATAGAGATGAAGAACCTAGATTCTTAACAAGCAATTTTAGAGAGAACAACAAATCTCCCTCCCTCCCCTTACCAGCACAAGTACTTGTGAATAAACAAAGTTTTACTATTATCAAGTCATATTAATGTTAATGATTAGAAAAGTAAAAGTTACATAACATTAACGCACTATATAAAAAACAAGTTTTGACACCTGTAGCAACCTAATTGGCCATAAAACGTTATAGGTTCAAATTAAACAATATAATGCAGTCCATTTACAAGGCTTGGATATATAATATATTCAATCTTAACCCCATGGGTGGAGAGACTATTTCCACAAGTAGCACATGTGAAAGTTAATCTCTTTATTCAAACAAATGAAGGAAAGGATATAAATTAATTTCTTTAATATATACACAGCTCTGTTAGGGTCTAAGAAATATTTCATCTGGTAAGATATATAAACAAATTCAGGATGTACACAACCTTGTATGTGTCCAGTGGCATAGCAGACACTTGGTCCAACCATATCACACCTTTGGTGGTGGTTGTTAATTGAAGTCTTGAGTTATGATCTGTTGCCTTGGCAACCAGTATCTTCTCCACCTTTGTCCAGTTTGAAAAATCAAGTGCAGAACCTCTAAAAGATCAATTATTAGTCTTCCTTATATATGCAAATGATAATTTCTGGGATTAAATCTACTGCACATAAAGTCTCTGTAGCACATAAAATTGGAGCTCACGTGATCACAGATGAAGCCAGGTTTCCTATACCATTCGATCCAGTCAATGAAACTGTTAGATTAAGTGATTCAGTTGAACGAACATAGAAGACCACTTTGTATTTCTTCCCTTGCTCAATATTCTGAAAGAAGATCAAAGTAGTAAAAAAATTACTCGCAGTCTCAGCCATGAAGGATTACAAATAATAAAAAAAGTAATCAGATAAGGATCTAAAAAATTTTATAACCAAACAATTGAAACTAAATAACAGTGTAGACATTTAGACTATAATTTATGTTATTCATCAGGTTTTTGTCTTTTTTCTTGTTCTGGAAATCTATGCACATAGGATTGATGATGTACTTGAGGCAAGGTTATCAATTAGTCTCACCATGCCCCAGAAACCAGGGTTATAAACACCAACTCCATCAGCTGGGCAGATGTTGTCACCTTTGCTGTCACATAACACCTCCAATCGGAGTGCAACCTTATTACGGTCAAAGCAAGAGGTGCGATCAGTTTCAATATTTATCAATGATTCATTTCCAATAATTGACCAAGGGTCAATATTTGAAGGAGTGTTAGGGCCGCCAGCTTCAAATCCTAAAACAAGAATTCATAATATTTCAGTTATACTTAAAATTAAAAACAGTGACCTACCTAAAAACAAAACAAGTTAAACAACAAATCATCATTTGTTCACATTTGAACTGATAAAGTATAATATAACAGATTGCAGGAATTCTGTGCTTGTGAATCTGAACAAGTTGCATGAAAAATCACAGAAACAAAAATCCTGGAGAAAACTTCTAGTTCTACTTTTATTATTTAAAGCTTAGAGAATATGAAAATAACCTCTGTTGCTCACAAGCTCAGCCCACAATCCCCCAGCTCCAGCATGATTAATTTCCTGTAGATGAAATTCCATAAACTGGTCATTTTCTGATATTTTGATAAGAGGCATCATCAAATTGAATACAAAATCAAATGCACATTTCCATAATCCCAAATTCCATGCAGTTTATTCGATCACTCATAACCCGTATTACAATAGATGATACATTACATCAGCGGCGGAGCCAAGAAATAATTTTAGCCCATGTCAAATTTTAGGTAATGCCAAATTTTATTTTTAATCTTAATTAATTATATAAGTATATATAGTTATTAAAAAAATTTAAAATTAGCTAGTGCCATGGTCCTTGCTGGTTATAAAGTGACTCTCCACTGCATTACATACACAATATTGATAAAAATAAACTAATTCACATTTTATCTTCATACTTATCTCTTTCATAAACCATGCATAGCATATGATCTATCCAAGTCCATTTAAAAGAAAACTCTCATAATACACCAGAAAAAATAATCAGGTATCAGAATAATAAAAAGCAATTAGAATGGGAGTGGAGCAAATAAACAACAATGAGTGCCAGATGCAAGTTTATCATCTTTACCTCAAAGAATATGCCAAAAAGTGTCTCTGGTATTGGCTTTCCAGATGCATCAGAAGCATTCACAGTTAGAGTCGCGGTCAGGTCGGCATGTTTTTTAGTAGCAAAGCATTGGAAGACAAGGCAAACCACTATGAACAAATGGAGCAGAGAAACACTGCATAAGGCCTTGAATGAACACATTGTTTGTTCACAACATTCAACCTATCTGCAATCTGAAACAACACAAGGTAGAGGTAATGAACAGGAACACTAGGATTACACTACTATATAGGAGAAAAAAGAAACAACCAAAGTTAAAAACACAACAACCAACATGTCATGTGATCAGAGGTGGACAAAAGAGGAAACAAATCAAACAAAAAAGCTAATAATAATTGTGTCACCACCGCTTGAACCTACAATATGACAACAAAAAACAAACCCTTTTCTCGCCTTCTTCTTTTTTCTTTTCGGTGTATCAATATCAAGGCTATGACCTATCTAAACTCACAGTTACAAGGGGATAAATAGAGCATAATAAAGAAAGACGTGATATGTCAATAATCAGATGGAATTGTTCAAGTCAACTCTAATCGAAAAATGCAAAATCGAAAAGCTCTTTATGAATTTGACCAATTTATCACAGAGAACACAAAAGAATAAAATGAGAATTTAGTAAAATACAGTAGGAAGCAAGCACTGAGCTCAAATTGAAGGTTTTGAAAATGCATTTGAATGCAACTATTAGTATGATTTATGACATATTTTGAATTCGAATAATGTCCAAAAATCCAAAAAAAAAAAAAAAAAGAACAGTAGGTTATTGCAGGTAGTTCACCCACCCACCCACTGACCCACACCATGTTACATAATAATAAATTAATAATGATAAGACCAGATTATGAAACAGTTCTTATCCATAACACAATCAAGTTTAAAAAAGACTAAAAAGTCAATCATTTAAATATAAAGGGTCTCTTATTTGCAAGTTTGAGAGCCAAAAGAGACTCACAGGTATGTTCGAATTTTGATTGAGGAGATGTAACAGTAACAGAATCAGAGTTGAGAAGGGTAAAGTGGGAAATAATGAGTTAAAAGAAGGGGGGTGGCCTGAATCTGCAAATGTGTGAGTTCCCTTTATAGAGCAACAACTACAAAGATTGGATTGGATCAGTATCAGTGTGAGTGAAGCAAAAGGGATGATGATGATGATGATGCAAATACCTCGGTGATTCTTTTTTCTTTGCCTTTGCTTCCACGGTTTGAAGTGAAACAGGAACTGTGTTGTGTTGAAGTGAGATGTGAATGGATTAGTTTATGATTTTGTTGCGTGGGAATGTGGGGGACCCACCATAGTGTTTGCCGTCTGGCTATGCTATGTTATGGTTTGACTTTGACACAATCGTACTGCAACCTGCGTCGCGTGGCGTAACCACATAACAACATTAACTTTTTTTATTAAATGTTTTTTTCTTCCTATATTTTGGTTTATCTCTCCCTCATGGGCAAAAAGATCAACCCAGGATATATATATTAATTATCATTTAGAGTCAATTTTAAATTAATACTTTAAAAAGAGAGTAAGTTATAATATTTGTTATAATTTATGAATTGAAAGTTATAAATAATTTTATAATTTTTAATTTTTTTAACTGAAATTATAAAATATTTTAAAATTTTACTTAATTTTTTAAAATATAATAAAAATAATAAAATATTTTATGATTTTAGTTAAAGTTATTTTTACTTTATGATTTTAATGTCATAATCTTTATTTTACTTTACGACTTCAAAGTTGCAAAAATAATTATGATACAACTTTTTTAAAATTTTTGTAAAAATATAATTTAATTATTCAAATAATAAATATATTTTTACTTTTTTAGTTATATTTATTATTTTTTATGGTTT
>PYAF01001841.1:1359374-1394323 GCA_007407185.1 Glycine tomentella
ACAATTTATCTTAAATCACATTAACATTTGAATTATTTTAAAAAAACATGTTTTTATTATAATTTTTTAATTCATTATTATAATAATTTTAATATTTATCTCTCTCTCTCATTTACTATATTTTTTAATTTATTGGACTTACAAGCTTATAGGTCCATGGTCTTTGTAATTATTACTACTTCTTCAACAATGCTCATCAATAAAGTTTTACAATCTATATGAACATACTACTCTGGGACATTTAATGTAATGAATGATTTTGATTTGTAATTTCATAGCTTCAATTTTATTTCTATTTTGATTTTTTTCTCATCCATAACTCCTATAACTTTACTATTTTTCTTTTTGTGGCATATAACTTTACTATACTTTAATCGTACTTAGAGTTCTTAACAATTTAAGCTCTATAGAAATGTCCTTTTGATTATATTTTAAACTTATTTATTTCATTTTTAAATATGATTTGTTAGATTCATTTTTTGAAAATAACATTCACAATGTAAACCATTTTTGTTCATGTGTGTCGCATGGGTCTAAATTTATTCTTAATATCAAACTTATCCATCTATTTATATATTTAGAAAATATTTATATTTATCTTTCGATATATTTTAGCCAATTTACATACAAAAGCAACAAAAAAAATGTATAACATACATCTAAATGATGGGGACCTAAGTTTTATATAATTTATATAGAAAGAGATTATTATCATCATCTTACTCTAAAAGATGAGGACCTAACTTTACAATATACTAGTTTTTAGACTCGCACAATGCACATGTAGTTTTTTTAATTATCATATAAGAATTAGTTTATATTAATATAAATGATAAATAAGTGTGGATATAGAAAATTCATAAAAAAAAACATGCATGTCACTTCCTTATATAATTCTAATTATATAAGAATTCTCATTCTTTAAGAAAAAAAATATTCATTATTTGCAATGGAGATTTTATTTTATCAGGAAAATTAAATTGAAGGTAGGAATTTTTTAAATTGAAGAATAAATTATGAATTTTTAATATCCATAATTAAAAATTAAAAATTACGATGAGGTTGCCGCAGGCGAGCTCGACGCTGCAATCCTTATCGATGAGGTGGAGGATGGCGTTGGGGACCTTGATGAGGACCTCCTCGACGGCGACCGACGGTGCGGAGGGGCTGGTGTTGTCCGGGAAGAGGTTTTCGACGAGATCGTCAACCTCGTCGATTTTGGGATAGAGGGAGGAGGAAGAGGAAGAGTTCGAATAGCATGCTTCGGGTTTTGATTCAATTACCTGCGGGTGCAGGGAGTTTCTTGTAACACCCCGTATGCATCTGTTGTATTAACAATTACTTAATCAGATTAACGCGGTAATTAATTTAAAAACCAATAATTAAAACAACGGAAGTGTTTTCATTTCAAAAACATATTTCCTGATTCATTATGTATGGTATGTATCCACAAAGCATAAACGAATGCCACAAAACCACAACTAGTCTTTTCGATCCAGATAACATAAAGAGAGGAGCAGATAAATAATAATATCCCAGCAGATATATCAAGAGAAACATAAACCACATATCTCAATATGGGTATAAACATATATACATCACCAGAACCACTCCTATGGCTATACAAAAGAATAGGCTCCCAGTGCCATGATATCATAGATCACATCCTCACATGAGGGTACAAGACATGCAGTGTCTATACATCATAAACACAAACAGAATCCACAATATGTGTACACACACATCTTTCCTCGCAAGGGTACAAAATACATCAAAACAAAAAATAGTGAGCCACAATGCTCTCATTACACTGCCAAACAGCTACACAGAGCCTGTCTCTACCGGGGCCTCCCGCCCTGGGACCCATCATCTCTGCCAGATGTATTACCTGCAAAATATAATCCCCACACACGGGGTGAGATACAATCTCAGTAAGTTCAGGGCTTTTGGAGGCTTCTCCTCCCCCCTGTCTCACTTCCATGATACACAACATCAAAGGAATCACAATCACTCGGCCACCTGGCCCTCACAACAATACATAGCCATCCTCTAGCTCTAATGTATATCCGCGGTACTACGCCCACCACAAGATGCATCATCATCAGCATTTGGGACTCTCAGTCCCCAATGTGAGATCCGAACTCACACCTGTGTCATCCCATCGGGAGCTACCCCTTTACACATGGATGCATGTATATGGTACCTCCTAGAATAGGCTTCAACTGCGACGGGACCACCTATCTCTTGGTCTTAAGGGATCATCCTCCCTTTACGTGAGCAAACCAAACTAGGAGTTGTGCTCTACTCCTAGGGAGGTCTATATCTATCTAACTGGCCAAAAGATCTATCCGAAAGGCAACCATACACACAAAGCATAGAATCATGCATACATATTATCCTGAGGAAAGCTGTAACAACCAATTCAATGCACATGCATCATGTATGCACTCATCACTCCCTCGGAGTATGGTGGAACACAGGCAGTGGGAAACATTCCCCAAGAGCAAAGAGCTTACATGCTCTCAGCGCTACACCGACTCTCCCGGCTTCGTGGTTACAACCACCAGTAGTCTCCGTATCACGCCCTACATGAAGGCATACAAACAATCAATAACGGTTCTCAACCGTTAGAATGAAAAGAAACATTATTCCTTTCCATTTAAACCTCTTAGTCCTCTATCTTAAGGTTATTAGAACTAACCACCTAATAGTCAACTCACAGACCCTCAGCAGGATCTATCTCGGTCTAACTAAGGCACTAGAGTCTCCCCAAGACTCTGTATCAACCAATTCAGAGAATTCAATACTATACAAGCCCAAAACTCAAGGATTAGCAATATGGCTAAAACGGTAACTTCAACACAATTTCACCGTTTATATAGCTTCCTAAGCACATATTGTACAAGCATCAAGGCTCATGCATGTCATACAATCACCAATTTAACCAACATTCTTCCTACACATACATTTCTCAGAGCCAAATACCAAAGTCCAAAAAATCAATATTTCAAAGCTAATCCTTCATCACAACAACCTCCTAAGCATACTTTTTTAAAGGACTCAAGCCTAATTCCATTTCTAACTCAAATGGGTCACTATTCACCTCAAGAACAAATTCTCAAATAATCGGTAGAATTTGTGTTTCTTACCTCTAAATCGACAAGGAAGGCTAGTGGACAACTTTTCCAAGCTTGGGTGTCCGTGAATCGCTTCCTTTCCCCGCCAAACTCGAGTTTTGAGAATTTTCCTATAGAAAACGATCTCTCTGTTTGATGGTTTTTAGGGAAAAGTGATGAAAGATTCTAGCTCATAGGATCATTTCCTACAAGTTTCATGTTGGGTGTGAAGTGTTTTGGTCAAAGGTTGAGTGGTATGGAGCTTCCCAAGCTCAACAATGGTGGAAAACATTTAGAGGAAGAAGAAAGGAAGAGTTTTGGCCCCTAAATCGCGTAAAATGACCTTATATAGTGGTCCTGATTGCACCACTCTGGCGCTATCCGCACCAAGTTCCAGTGAAAAACAGGCTTTCTGGAGCACTTATGGGGCTAACCACGCCACTCTGGTGCTACTGGCGCCAACTTCGAGTATATCTGGCGCTAAGCGCGTCACTCTGGCGCTATCCGCGTCAGGTACAATTTCGTCGCTAACGTTTTTTTTTCAAGGGTTATTATATTTCTCTGGTTGGGGTTTTCAGACATTGATGAATGGAGTTTCCAACTTCCAAGGTTGTTACCGTTGTGTGGATTTGGAGTTTCAAAAGAGAAACGGAAAGAAAACCGACAAACGAGAAAATGACACGTGGCTTTTGGTCAAAAGAACATATTAACAGCCGTGGAAATTTCCCGCGATCTCGATGCAAAACTTTTTTTTTCCTTTCTTCCTTATTGGGATCCTTGGTAGATTGGGAGGTGAGTTATTTATTTTTATCAAGTAATTGATAGTATTTTTAATAAAGATTATAATTAGAAATATGTTAAAACTTAACTATATTTTAAGATTTTTGAAATCTCAGTATTATTTTCCATATTAATATTTTAAATTAATGATTGGTTATTTTTAAAACATAACCTTATTGCCTTACAAATCATGGTTGAACAACAATCTCAAGTTATAAAGACAAGTCTATAAAATATAGTATTTTTTTGAATAAATTGGAGTTAGCAGTCTTAGGTAGTGTTTCTAACTTTGTATGCCTCATATCTCTAGTCTCAACCTCATGTCATATATACAATCCAATTTGTGTATGCTGATAAGATGGGGGACTTGCAGGATCTTTGGATTAGTTATAGATTTTGTAATTAGAAAGAAAAAAAACAATTTAATAAAGAAACATCAAGCATGATTACACGACATCTTATTCAACACTACCATGACCAACAAGCAACAAGGGTCATTTATTTTTAGGGTGCAATAAGAGTCTTATCACATTAGAGTTGGTTGATTCAACTATTAGAAGAAGAAGCTCTAATTTGCATTCATTCAACAACTATAGCCTTATTTGATTAGGTGGGGTTGGCTATATAAATTGTACGAACATGTCATATGATCTGGTTAAAAACTAAAATTTCAAGGATGTTATTTATTATATAATTTCTTTTAATAACTTCCTTCAAAAGTCTTATGTCAATGGGATTTAAGACAAATTTGCGAAGTCAGAGATGTGAGATGGAAGCTAAGACACTGAAAAATGGGATGGTATATATAGTGTGGAGGGTGCACCATAGTGATATAAGACTCAGATTAATCTAAGAGCTAAAAATTATTATCTACTATATATCACTTGAAATTATGTCTTTTCATAAAAGTCGTCTATTATATAATGTAAGTTTAACTTTGAGTTGATTTGTTAAGTTAATTAAATAAAGTTTTATGAAACATATAAGAATCAAGTACATATAATTAACTCATTTAAGTTAATTAAATAAAGTTTTATGAATTTTTTAATATCCATAATTAAAAATTAATTTAAATTCAAATTTTGTATGAGAAATGAGAATATTAAATTTAAATAATATATAACAAATAATTTTAAATAATGAATTATATTTTTGAATTTATAATGAATAACATAAATTGTGATATATTTTTAAATTAAAATGGATAAGTAGTTAACAAAATTAAGTATATAGATATAAATAAAAGAATGACAGTCTGAAAGAGTTAAAATATATTTTTTAGTTATGAAAATAATGTATGAAATGCATCTCTAAAAAAAATAGAAAAGAGACCTTGTAAGTTTATAATTAAGTTGAGAGAGAGAAGAGGACATAATAAAATTTCATTATTCAAGTTTGAGAATTCTAATTCTAATTCATGAGAATAACTTATTTTAATTACATTTATAATGTTTTGACATTATTTAATTCTATTGGGATCAGTCAAAGGAACTATAATCTTCACAAGAAAAAGTCAAAGTCAGGGACAATAAAAGTGATTATTAAAGTGATTCCCTTGTGGTCTACAGGGATCATGATGTCAGTTAACATTGGAGGCTCATTTGGATTGCTGCAAGCTAAGTCCTTGGACAGACACATCACCTCACACTTCCAAGTGCCACCTGGCTCTTTTAGTGTAGTCATGGTAGTTACAATATTTTTATGGATAGCTCTCTATGACCGAACCATTCTTCCTTTAGCATCAAAGATAAGAGGCAAACCTGTTAGGATCAGTGCAAAGAGAAGAATGGGACTTGGCTTGTTTTTCTCTTTTATCCACCTGGTAACTTCAGCAATTGTCGAATTCGTAAGGCGAAGGAGAGCAATCAAGGAGGGATATCTTAACAATGCCAATGGTGTGTTGCATATGTCTGCAATGTGGCTTTTCCCACAACTTTGCTTGGGTGGCATAGCTGAAGCATTCAATGCAATAGGCCAAAATGAGTTTACACAGAGTTTCCTAGGACCATGTCCAATGTTGTTGCTTCCCTTTCTGGACTGGCAATGGCTGCAGGAAACTTGGTGTCGAGTTTTGTCTTCGGCGTCATACACAACGCTACTTCAAGAGGGGGGAAAAGAAGGTTGGGTTTTGGATAATATTAATAAGGGTCATTATGACAAGTACTACTGGGTTATTTCTGGACTCAATGCTCTTAATATAGTGTATTATCTAATATGCAGTTAGACTTATAGACCTATCGTTGATCAAGTACAAGTAGGTAAGTTAGGTGAAGAAAATGGCTCAAGGGAATTAGAACCTTCAATTGAATTTAGGAATGAGAGTCAGGTTGACAAAGAATTCCAGATTAGTAAAGAAAATGGCTCAAAGGAGGAACAAGAGTTAACTAGGTGATATGTTGAATTGCTCCTCTAGGCAGATTGTTGATCGGGCAAATACACTTAATGCCCATTGATTCAATTTAAAAAAATTAAAAAATCACAATATTGTGGTAGTAACACTAATTTCAAAAATTAAAAAAAATTATAGTGTAAATTAAAAAATTGATTTTAAAGTTGTATGTTAATTTCAATCTCTATTTCAGTCGCTAACACATTTTGCGATGAAAATTATGGTCACAAAAATTTAGCGACCGAATTAACGACAAAATTTTTGGTGACAAATACTTAACGACGAAATAAAAAAGGACATGTTTAAATACGTCCAATTTAGACGTATTTGACAACTTCAAATTTCAAATTATTTTAAAAACAAGCATTTTTTTTGAATTATTTATTAAAAAATATTATTTATTTAAATTTGCCATTATCCAACATGTCCCTTTTATCTAATTTTCTAGTACGCAATATTTAATATTGTACTAGTATTAATTTTCACACGTTATTTCCTCACATTTATTTTTTCCTACTGATTCTCCTTTTCATTACCCCCTTCAGTTCCTCGACATCTGGCCAGTTCATTTCTCCACTCTTTCACTACTCCGCTTCACCCAAGGGGCCACCTTCGGAATTCGGAGCCTCCTTACGTTAAACCACGTTTTCTCCATTCGCTTTCTTTAAATGTGTCCAACCAGCTGTCGCCACGTCATCATCATGATCTACGAAACTACGCCACATGGTGAGCCTCACTTGCACACGATCATTTCTGATTTCTGATACCACATAAAGTCATAGCAAACAAATATTCGTTCTTTCTTTCTCTCTCCAACACGCAGCAGCTTCGGTTTTTGTAGAAGTTTCATGGACTCTGACTGAAGCTCAGTTTAATCTGCAAAATCCATTTCAGGTTTGCTTCAATTTTCACCTTTTTTTCTGAAAGATTCCACTTTTGTAATTCAATATTGGAGTCCACACCCTGGATTTGATTTTCTGCCTCTAAGCCCTAGGATCTGATCTGAATTAGGATTTAAAGATTGTACTTTTTACATCTCTCTCACCATTGTCTGGTTCTTTTCGTCCCTTCAAGGTGTTTGTTTTTGCATTTTTTTTCTTAGGTGTTTTTTTTTTTTTCAATTTTCTCACTCTTTTATCTGAATGAGAGTGGCTGTAAGAAAATTTTATGGTTCTATTCAGAAACCCAGTTTGCCCCTCTTTTAGATTTTTATTTTTTCAATTTTCTCCTCTTTTATCTGTAAGAAAATTTTATGGTTCTATTCGGCAATCCAATTTTGTTTTTATTTTTGTTTTTTTTTTCCTTTTGTTTTAAAATTTTGGATATATTTATTTTTTTGTCGTTTTTCTTGGCTACTGAGTCCAAATTCTCTTGCATGTTTGTTTCAGGAACTGTGTTGTATTTCCCAGGGTTGACTCCAAGGATTGCATCTTTCATCCCTTGTAGCGTGTGATCTCTTTTATTTAATTTATATTATCTAGCATTTCATTTATTTTTCTGTACACTGAGATTGTTTGTTACTAAACTTTGGGCAAGGTTGCTTGTAGAAGAGAGAGTATTTGTACTTCTTTAAAATTGTACCAATGGAACACCATTTTGGTCAAGGCACTGCAGAACCTGCATCTGAGTCCTTTGATAAGACTAGGGTTTTAAATGTGAAGCCATTAAGAACTCTTGTTCCTGTGTTTCCTTCACCATCTAATCCTGCTTCATCTTCAACTCCACAAGGTGGTGCCCCTTTTGTGTGTGTTTCTCCTTCTGGCCCTTTCCCTTCAGGGGTTGCACCCTTCTATCCTTTCTTTATCTCCCCGGAATCCCAGAGGCTCTCTGAACAGAATGCGCAAACCTCGACCAGTCAACGCATGCCTGCAGGTCCAATATCTACTGCTGTTCCAATTAATTCATTTAGGACACCAACTGGGGCTGCAAATGGAGATGTGGGCTCGTCACGAAAGAATGCCCAAAGTCGTGGACAGATCACAGATGAAGATGGCTACAGTAATGTTGAGATAGAAGAAATTGATGCAGACGAAGGAACTGGGACTGGGAGGTCAAAGCGCAAGTCGAATAAGAAGACAAAGACACGGCAGACTGGTGGTTCTGTTTCTCTTGATGTTGATCCTGATGCAGTTGCTGCTGATATTCTCAAATCACTCAACCCAATGGTTTTTGATGTACTTAATCAACCAGAAGGTAGCAGGGACTCAGTTGCGTATACACTCATGATATATGAAGTGATGCGAAGAAAGCTTGGACAAATTGAAGATTCAAATAAGGCGGCTAACTCTGGAGCAAAACGGCCTGATTTGAAGGCAGGTGCACTTATGATGAGTAAAGGGATTCGGACCAACAGCAAGAAACATATTGGAGTTGTGCCTGGTGTTGAGATTGGGGATATTTTCTTTTTCAGATTTGAATTGTGCTTAGTGGGCTTACATGCTCCTTCTATGGCTGGAATTGATTACATTGGTTCCAAAACCAGTCAAGAAGAAGAGCCCTTAGCTGTAAGTATCGTCTCATCTGGAGGGTACGAAGATAATGTGGATGATGGGGATGAGCTGATATACAGTGGCCAAGGTGGGGTGAACCGTGACAAGGGAGCAAGTGATCAAAAGCTTGAAAGGGGTAATCTTGCGTTAGAGAAGAGTGCGCATAGAGGTAATGAAGTGAGAGTAATTAGGGGTTTGAGGGATCCACAACATCCAACTGGGAAGATTTACGTCTATGATGGCCTTTACAAGATTCAAGATTCCTGGGTGGAGAAAGCAAAATCTGGTTTCAATGTATTCAAGTATAAATTAGTCAGGTTGCCTGGACAGCCTCAAGCATATATGATTTGGAAATCCATTCAACAATGGACTGAGAAATCTGCTTCAAGAGCTGGGGTTATATTGCCTGATCTTACTTCTGGGGCTGAAAATGTACCTGTTTGTCTTGTGAATGATGTTGATAACGAGAAGGGCCCTGCATATTTCACTTACATCCCAACTCTCAAGAATTTGAGGCCAACTGCTCCTGTGGAATCTTCTACTGGATGCCCTTGTGTTGGTGGATGTCAATCTAACAATTTTAATTGTCCTTGCATTCAAAAGAATGGAGGCTATCTTCCATATTCTTCAGCTTTGCTACTTGCGGACCTAAAATCTGTGATATATGAGTGTGGCCCTTCTTGTCAATGCCCTTCTAATTGCCGAAATCGGGTTTCTCAAAGTGGCTTGAAATTTCGTTTGGAGGTTTTCAGAACCAAGAATAAAGGTTGGGGTCTTAGATCATGGGATTCTATTCGTGCAGGAACTTTCATATGTGAGTATGCAGGGGAAGTCGTAGATAGTGCTAGAGTGGAGGAGCTTGGTGGTGACAATGAAGATGATTACATTTTTGATTCTACTCGCATTTATCAGCAACTGGAAGTGTTTCCTGGTGATACTGAAGCTCCGAAAATCCCATCCCCCCTTTATATATCAGCAAAAAATGAAGGAAATGTTGCTCGGTTTATGAACCACAGCTGTACTCCAAATGTATTATGGCGTCCAGTCATACGTGAAAATAAGAACGAGTCAGATCTCCACATTGCTTTCTATGCAATTAGACATATCCCTCCTATGATGGAGTTGACTTATGATTATGGGACAGTTCTTCCTCTCAAAGTAGGTCAGAGGAAAAAGAAATGCTTATGTGGATCTGTGAAATGCAGGGGTTACTTTTGTTAATTAATTGTCTGATGAATTTTGGAGAAGGAGGCCTCTGAATGAATATACTTAAGGATAAGGTTAGTCTACATTTTTCCAAATTACTTTCTTATAATGATTCCTTATATAACTTCGTCCCTCCCTTTATCATACTTTTCATGATCAATGATTAAGCTTTGGTGTTGGTGATTTATTAAATTATGACTCAAGATAGTTTTAATTACTTGGCCTGTTTTGTCACTAAATTTTGTTATACATCAACATGACAACATACATGGTGGTTCCAATTGTAATGTTGAAATGAAAGGCCAGATGTTTAGTAGATCTATGTAATTATGCCATAAATATATGGTTAATTTTTGATTTTTTTGCTGTTGCAAGGAAAACTATGCTTGTGCTTTTTTGTTGTTTATTTATATTAGTGACTGTTTTTGTAGCATAACTAACTTTTATACAGAAGTAAATTAATTATATTGCTATTCCCTTCCGTTACCATCTTTAAAATACCTTTCCCACCTTTATTGTTGTCATCCCTGGATCCTGACAACTCTTGATTATTTTTAATAAAAAATAGTGTATATTTTTTTTTCCTGCAAAAATATACAGAGAAATATCTGAAGGGGCATTGTAAATTGTTAATAATATATTTTCAAAGGATGGTTTTCATAGAAAAAATAAATAGTGTACTTTGACTTAAATTTGTTAGCGATATAAATCCTTTCCCTTTTATTTTATTTGAAATTTGCTAGCATAATTTCAAATTTGAATTTATAATTTTATATTTGAATTTGATTTTGAATCAAATTTGGTATCATTTGAATCAGCTCACTAAGTGCTTCCTTACACTTCTTTGAATGAGCCCTTTTGATTTGGATCAAAGGGAATTTTAATAGGATCCAAATATGCCACTTTCCATGTACATAGGCTATTCATTCTCTATACAATGTCATGAATTAATTATTCCAAAAGCAAAAGTTGTTAAGGTACATGAATATTTTTATAATTAACATGCATACATGAAATTCTTTGCTTGACCTAACCTTGGCAATGCTGAAGCTGAATCAATTATTACTTAATGTTGTGTATTGATTGGTTAAAGGACTAACAGTGTATTTGTTTTCTAAGCTAAAAAATTATGATTTAGTTCTTTCTGGTGTAGAAATAGCATAACTGTTTAGATAATTCCGATTTCACATGGTTGGTTCCCAAAGAAAGGAAAATCTGATTTATGCCGTTACTTCTTGTTTCTCAGCTCTAGCTATGTAAGTCAGACAGCAGGATGGAACCATGTAGAAAGATGTTAGCAGACCAACTTTTCTTTTTTGGCAAACCTAGTAAATTGGCACATGAAAGAGCAAGTTGTCTATTTTGCTAATATGGGTAAGTTAAAGTGTAAAAGTTAACTGTAAGACATATTTTGTGTAGATTGTTTCTTCTTCTGTTGTTAGAAGATACCCTATTATTTTTTGGGGATGGATTTTGAGTATAGGGATTTTAGTAGTCCACATGGTAAAATTAAACTTGACCTGTAGAATTGAATATTTTGTTTGTTGTCCATCATTTCCAAAAAATCATCCTGATATTTTATTCTTTTGCATATGCTTGGCCAGTGGATGTTTTAATCCTACAAATATCGGTAGTTTAAGTTTAATCAAATGTTAGAACATTGGTTAAGGAATTAAAAAGAGAATTTTTTTTAGGGATGTGCAAAATTGTATTATCTATATTTTTTTTTATCTTTTCCTATGATCTTACATTAAATATGCCCTCCTAAGGGAGCACTTGTTAGGAAGACCCTTAAATTTATTAGTATAGCTCTCGCAGGATGGTTTGAAAATTTAATGTTTTTTTTTTCTGTTGGAAATGAAACCAGAGAAAATGAACCTTTGAATGTTTAGAAATCTATACTTTACAAAAAAAATTTTCTGTTCTTTGTTTTATTTTGAATTTAATTTAAAGGGTCATGTTCGAAGAAGGAATCTGTTTGGTATCCTTTCGTCTCTCCATTTGACCCTAGTTTTTAAAAAGAAAAAAAAAATCCTTGTTCAAATTATTTCACAGAAAAAAATTCATTTAATTTATTTGAAAAAAAATCTATAAAATTTCAATAACTTTTTAGAATTCTTTGAATTTTATATTGAAAGTGTTTAAATGAAGAGGACGTCTATTAAATTTAAATTCCTTTCTCAAAACTCTTCATTTAAACACTATTAGAGATCCTACTTTATTGTTTAAGGACTTAAGTTGAAATATTGAAAGTATTTAGTTAAAATTTTCAAAATGACTTATGATAATTTTATTATTTTTAGTTTATTTTGATATATTTCAACTTATGCGATAAATGTGTGTTCTGGGTGCGAAAGACTCTTTTGATATATTTCAAAAAAACACTTAAACTTATGCGAAAGACTTAATGCCGAGGACATTCATGCCAACGTTGGTTAAGATACTTGGTTAAGATAGTGTTTGTTTTAGGCTTTTTTCCTTTTCCTTTTTTCCTTTACAAGAAGCTGGATCAAATGCTTTTTATACAAAAGTTCTTTAAACAATAATCAATAAGTGACTAAGTTTATAAGATTAAAAAACAAAAAAAGAGCTTTTAGGAAAAGCTAATGTATGGTGGTGTAATTTATGCAAAGATATTTTTTCTTCTCATTTTTTCTCTCATGACCTCGCCTTTTGATTTCCACATGTGCATATTTTATTTTATTTTTGTGTAATTTATAAAACTCTGAAAATGTTCTCCCCCTTAATTTACAACTTTCTCCCTTTTTTCACTCATGAAACTTTTTCTCATCTAAATCGTTTTTCACACCCTCTTCATTGGGGGCAAATTTAAATAAAAAATACAAATTAAATAAATAATTAGAAAAAGGGAATAGTTTGGAAAATATTTAGGATAATGGAGCTGTTGAACACGCCTTAAATGGGTGTGTTTAAACACGCCTAAATTGGGCATGTTTAAACACGTCTATTTTGGGCGTGTTCCAGTCCCTTGGGCCTATATAAGCTGGGCAAATCCGGGTGCAGATGCATTGGCTCAGTTGTTTAGGATTTGGTCCATTGGTTTGGTTGTAGTTTAAGCGTGCTCCAAATATGAGTTCAGGTAGTCAGAGTGTTGACATTATGTTGTTTTTTAATGGAAGAAAAGTTAGAGGTCGACAGGGTGTTATTTTTGAAGGGGATAATAGGTCAATGCGTATCAATCGAATATCAACGCTCAGTGAATTACATGAGAAGATACACAGAAAAATACGTTAAAACGACAACCAACGTATCAGTTTGGTGACGGCAAGATTATGACAACACGATCATTACACGGGGAGTCAACTGCTGGATGATGAAGATTTAGAAATTGTAATCGACCAATATGTGAAGCAGTCAAGGAATGAATTGTTAGAAATGTACGTGGATTATGTCGCAGTGGAGGATGATGTTTTGCCGTTAGCTATGAGGTCAGCGGCTTTTAATTCTGAAAATAATGAAGCATCATTTCCTGCTCCAGCTGTATATGGTGGTTCATATGCTGCTCCAAGTATAAACATGTTTGAGGAAGCCGAACATGACCCAACTTGGGTTATGGATGAGGACGATGAGGACGACGATGACGAAGATATCACGATGGAAGATCGTCTTCTTGAGGAGGATGCTAGTGCGTCGGATAATCATGAGGAGGATGGCGTGCATGCGACTGAATTCCAACAAGACACTGGTGTGGGGTCGTCTCAAAGGCGTCATCAGGTAGAGGAACCTATTGAAGGTATGTTAGACTGCTTTAATCAGTGAAACTGTAGTGATATATGTTTACTTGTTAATGATCATAATATGTAGTTGTTGTTTAGTGTGGATGTTGGATGGTTTAGGGTTTATGTTGCTTATAATAATTGTTCATGGTTAAGGATTTGGGTCTTTGGTTTAGAGGTTAGGGTGGATGTTGGATGGTTTAGGGTTAAGGTTTTATGGTGTTGGTTCGATGATGGTTTAGGGTGGATGTTGGATAGTTTATGGTTTAGGGTTTGGGGTGTTAGGTCGATAATTTGGGTTTTATGCTAGGGTTTATGGTTTAGGGTTTTATACCTGGCTTCGTGATATAATTGTATTTTATTTGGGTTATATGTTTAGGTGCTGAGGTCATTCCATTTTGGCATGGAATTCCACATTACACATATATTGATTGGAACCATCCATGCGACGAAGACGAATCATTTACCGGGTCTGCTTCGGGTTCGTGTTTGGGTTCAGGTTCAGTGCAAGGTCCTTGGCAATTAGGGGATGACTTGTTTGTTAAGCAGGATGCAACATTGAAACACTGAAGGCTATCATAAAGCAAGTTGCGCCTGTCGGGGTTCCCCCTAACGGCATTCACAACTCACAGGTAGTCAGAAAACTGTTTTTCCGAGAACCCGACCATGCAAAATATTCAACTAACACACTCGAATATCACATCGTAGAGTTGATAAGCGATGAAGACGTGTTAAAGTTGTTAGCTGAAGCCAACTACTGGAAACGTTATGGTCCAATTGAGATTTTAGCTACTTTTACGAAACCAACAAGCTAAATGCAATGACACATGGTCATACTATTGACTATAACGGTTCAATGTGTTAAGTAGTGTTTATCAGGTTTAGTTATGTTCTATTGTGGTTGTAATTTAAAATGTTGGTTACGTTATTTTATGTTATAAAGTAATGTTATTTGTCGAACTGATGGTTGCCTATGATATAAAGTAATGTTTTTCGCAATGTTATTAATTAAACATAATACAAAACAAATGTAAATTCAGACACTAAAAAGTATTATGAACTGAATAAAAAAGGCATAAATGGCAAGAAAACTAAGACGGCGGTGGCCACTAGTTATGACGGGCCGTACGGTCAGGTTGCTTCCATCTACGAGGTATCGGGGATGGCTCTGGCTGAGTAGCCTCTGTCTGAGGCAGGTATGGCTGGGAAGGGCCTTCCATATACGAATCTACATATGGAGGTGGACATGGACTGCCCTGCTGTGCATATGAAGGTTGCGGATGCTCATCATCTACGGTGGGTAACGGTACACCTGCTGGCCAACAACCTTCAGCAGAATAATCAAACTGCTGCAATAGGTCGTCAATGTCAGGACCAGCCCACCTATCAGGAGCTGCAGAACCACTTGTCCCAATATCCGCTGATGCCATCGCCATTGCCGTTGCCACATATACAGGCTGGTAGTTGTGGGGTGTAGGCATATGACTCTGTGAACTGGTGCCCCTGTACCCCATGTCACCCGGCTGATCAGTCTCGTAATATATGGGCTGGCTGCCGTATGTCGATGCTACATATGGAGGCCTAAAACAACCAAAAGTACGAGGCCTAACAGCAACGATGGGCTCAGAAACAGCATGAATCGGTTGCCGTCTACGCTCAAGCCCATGCCCTTCCCGTCTTCGATGGCCAACGACAACAGACACTTTTGGCTCATCCTGAAGCTGGGTGTCTGGTGCATGGGGCCCTGCCTCCTCCAGGCGACAACTCTCTCTGAATATAGAAATAATACGTCCCACCTCCTGCTGCGCCCATTCGCGACTGTAACCCGGCCACTGATCATGACTAAGGGCGAAGTACAACATCTCCAGCCCATCAATCTATAAATAAAGATGTATAAACATTAGTGTCAATCACGTGTTGTATGATAATAAACATAAATAGACAAGATAATTGTTGAACCAAAACTTACACCATGTCCAGTCTTCGTAGCCATCTTTGATATGTGTCGCTTCCCATGTTCCCTATACCAAACCATGTACTCATGGTTTGGTGACATCAACCCCTGAACCAGAGGGGGAAGCTCGATGTGCTGGTGCCGATCCTCCCACTGTCTAATAAAGGGTCCAAGCTTACGGACCCAATTGTCTTCACGTTTACCACACAAAGAAAGATCATGCACACCCTTTAGCTTCCTTGGCCTATGTGGGATGGGCTGATCCCTCCCAAACTGGCACATGCATCTGTTAGGCTGCAAATACTCTACGGTGTGGAAGCATATAACAGGAGTACTTGTCATCCACAACAGTCTCTCCTGCTCAGAAGCACCAAGAAAGTGGTAATGCATATACGGTTGCCAAACCACCTACACAGACACAATAATCACACAATGAAATATAGACATCGACTGTTAAAGCACAACAACGAACACTTAAAAAATAACTCGTACCTCATCTCGACTGAGAGATTCGAATCTCATCCTATACCAGAGAACCTCGTGTGCTTTAAACCGGCCTAAAGAATTAAACCTTAATCCAAAATAATTGCATCAGAATACTATAACACTGCATCACACAAATGGTTTAACAAAAACAAATATTCTAAACCATACCGGTGTCCAAAATGCCACTCCGGGTGAGTGGGAAGCGGAATGGCAGGACCAATGGGGGGAACCTGAGCCATGCCCACGCCTGAAGTAACATGTGACACCCACCAATGTCACTCCTGCTTGGATCTGTGCACTCGCACATTTGCCTAAACAAATGTACAAGCACCGCAGATCCCCAGCTATATGCTCCAATGTCGTCGAAGTCCCCAGCAAGCAATGGGATGTAACGGGCCGCAACCATGCTCCCCCCGGATCTGTCGCTCAGCAGCCATGATCCAATCAGACGTGCAATGTGCGCCTTAGCAAATCGCGACACATCGATCAAATCGTTATGAACCTGACCCCAAAAAGCGAAGTGTCTATCAAAGAAAGACAGACGCAAATATCCGCCTTTAAGCTCCGTGTCTGCATCAGGTTCGTGACCGAAGACATCCTCAATCACGGTATCCCAATCCGCGACCGTCACCCCTGTGACGACTTTGCCCTCGATGGGCAACCCCAAAATACCTGCCACGTCTTCCAACATGATCGTCATTTTGCCCTGCGGCATGTGGAATGTATGGGTCTCTGGTCTCCACCGCTCAACCAGAGCACTAATCAGCGCAGGATCAATCTTTTTTTTTAAAAAAAAATCAATTTATATGCATTAATGTTAAAAATATGTGTTGACTCGATTATTTTCGAACTTGCATGCCTGAATAAATTGCATACGTGCGACATGTAGAAAGCCGGCATGTCTTAACATATCACCGACGATGTCAGGTATATCGTCATGCTGTGGCCCCCCCTCGCTTTACCGCGTCGAGTCTTCAGCAGGCGAACTTTGTCCTCATTCCAGACAGCCTGTGTCGTCGGATCCATGGGCTCACCCTCATGATCGGATCCAGAGCGCGAAGAATCACTCGAAGATGAGTCAGCCATCTAACAACTATATTAATATAAATAAATCAAAATTAAAGTTAAACAAAATTTTACTTCACTTGATCACACATTACAAATAATTATCATATCAAATTAATTAAACCTAAAGTACATAAAACCCTAAACCCTAAACCATAATAGCTTAAACATAAACCCTAAACCCTAAACCCTTACCCCAAGCCCTAACCATAAGCCCTAAGCCCTAAGCCATAAACCCTAATCACTAAACCATAACCCATAAGCCCTAAGCCCTAAGCCATAAACCCTAAACACTCACACCTACCCCTAAGACCTAAGTCTTGCGCCCTAACCCTAAGCCCTCAGCCTCGGCACCAACACTAAGCCCTCAGCCTCAGCCCTAACCCTAAACCCTAGGCCTCAGCCCTAACCATAATCCATACGCCTAAACCCTAAGCCCTCAGCCTCGACCCCAACACTAAACCCTGGGCCTCAGCCCTAACCATAATCCCTACGCCTTAACCCTGACCCCTCAGCCTCGGCCCCAACACTAAGCCCTCAGCCTCAGCCCTAACCGTAAGCCCTCAGCCTTAACCATACACCCTAGGCCTTAACCGTAACCCTTAACCCTAAGCCCTTAGCCTCGACCCCAACACTAAGCCCTCAGCCTCAGCCCTAACCCTACCAGTCATTAAAACTACAGCATCAAACCTACCATGTAAAATACCTAACACTAACATGAACGAACCTAATAATTTTATTCCTAACATATACGAACCTAACATTTTAATAACCTACCATGTAAATTCCTAACATATATAGTATAAAACATGTATGGCACTAACAATTAAATAAATAAATGCTCAATTATTAAAATGCACTTACTTGTTGACAGAGCTTAGCTGCAAGATCAATCTTCCCAGAATCTCTCAAGCCAAATTTTTTCACCCAAGACTCAAACTACACAAATGGTAAAAAGTAAATTTTTTGTGCATTTTATAGGCTCCACCAACCCAAACACGCCCAAAATAGGCGTGTTTAAACATGCCCAATTTGGACGTCTTTAAACACGCCTATTTTAGGTGTGTTGAGCAGTCCTATTTTACTAGATTGTTTCCAAACTGTCCCATTTTTATAATTATTTATTTAATTAATATTATTTTAATAAATTTGCCCTTCATTGGGATTTGGAAATGTTCTCTCCGTCATTGTCTTCCGGTGCTCCATTTTAACACGGCTTCCTGTGTTGCATTAGTACTTATTGTTGTGATTTTCCATTTCATTAATTTCTTGCATAATGGTTGTGTTTGGATATGATTGTTGGGTTCATAGGTCAATAATCAATTTCATATCCCCTAAAAAAAATCAATTTCATGTTGATATTTGTTTGGATGTGCGTCCATGGAATTGGTTTTGGATCAGCCTAATTTTAGAGAATTGATTAGGATTAAAAGTGAGTTTGGATAACATGATTGTTGTTTAGGGGGTTGTTTATTTACACGGTTTTCGATTTCAATAAAAATAGGAAAAAAAATAAAAAATGTTTTTTTTAATATATATTTTCATTTTGAACTTTAGTAACAAACTCAACATTTCAAAAAAAATTGGAAAGCGTTTCCGACAAGAATAACAACAAATTTGACGAAGTAACTAACCATTTGTTGCAGGGTAAATGCTATTTCTTTAGAGAAGATGTCGATGTCAATTTACGTCACGAGTGTTTTCTCTATTCTGCACGTGTTTTATGTTGAGTAGCTAGTTTGCTAAAGCCAATCAAGTTTCTCCACGGAAGCACAACAGTAAAATATTTTATTTGTTAGTTAGTTTTATGATAACTTTTTTTTTTTTTTTTGTGAAAGGAGATTTATTTTTTGAATAAATGTTAGTTGTTAGTTTTATTAAAAAATATCATTAGAGGAATTTGAATTCATAATATCCTTTTATCCTTTTTTCTTTTATTCTTTTCTAATTATTGATTCAATCTTGTATCTCTTAAAAATGAAAATTGATTAAAAAAGAAGATGCAACTAGTGAAAAGGAGAATTGATTTTGGATGAATCAAATGCTATCCTAAGTCTTCATGCCCACTTGATTATTTATTTATTATTATTTATCAGAATTAGACACATTCAAAATAATATATAGTAACTCACATATCTTAACACATTTGGTTTTAAGTTCTATTTCAATAATATTTATAAAAGAAGAAAATAAAATAAACAATAAAATATTTTTTATAAAATAAAATTAGATTATACATAAATTAAAAATTAAATTTTGGAAATTTTAATATGATTCTTCTCTTACAAAATAGTTTATATTCTAGTTTATGAAAAAATATTTTAATTTTTTCTCCAATAAATGATATAGAAAAGTTTATCTCTTAATCAACTGAACAAAATTTTATTTTGGTAACTAAGCATCGCATATTTGTATCTAAAGTGTCTGGCTTCAGCATGTGGAAACAAATAGTATTATTTTATTGGCTGCTTGCTATTAAGCTACTTTAAAGCATTTCCAATAGCAGATACTCAATTAAGTTCCTTAAAAGTAATTTTGTGGTTTCTACTGTGTCATGTTATTTATCAGGAATTCATCTAATATTTTGTTTTAATGCAAAAAATTATAAGAAATTTAAAAAAATTCACATATTTATATTTTTTTAATAAAACTTAACATTTTTCAGTTTTCATAAATAAAAATAAATAAAACGAAATACGTAACAATATAAAATAAAATTTTACATAATAATAAATAATTAAACACAATAACATCGAAATAAATAGAAAACCTAGACCTTGAAAAAAAATATTACACCAATTTAGTTATTATTATTTTCTTTTCCGAAACATTCCCAAATATGCTCAATTAAATCTTCTTGGAGTTACCGAGTTTTTGTTTGTCATAAACCTTTATTCTCCTTTGAAGGTATGTCGGTCTGATACTAGGGTGAGTACCTAAAGATATTTCGAATGTTAACTTATTGTTATCTACATTATTGTATTCAATATTAAAAAAAAATTAACTTTCAATCAGCTAGTTCAATTTTTGTTTATTGAAACAATTATTATTTTTTCTTACAATTTTTTTTAACTTAGTCACCATCCAACTATCCAGTGGCCCAATTAAATTTTTTTTTTAATTTCTCTTCTCTTCTCCACACGCATATCAGCTCCGGAACCTTCTCCACTCTTTTTTCTCCCGGTCCACACACGTGCCGCTTCTTTTCTTTCTTCTTTCACTCTTCTCCAATCTTCTTCGTTTTGCTTTCCTTTTCTTTCTCTCTTCTCCTCTTTTCTTCGTTTTGCTTTCCTTTTCTTTCTCTCTTCTCATCTCCTTTTCTTTCTTCTTTCTCTCTTCTCCTCTCTTCTCCGTTTTGCTTTCCTCCTTCCTCGCATGCACCATCGTCGACGCCCTTCTTCCTCGTGCCAAGACCTATTCTCCAGCCATCATCGATGCCGACGCCGATGCCCTCCTTCTTCGAGCCAAGACCCCATTCTCTACAAACGATCCTCGCATGCGCCAATACCCCGTTCTCTACGCCGACCCACAATGTTTGAAGTTGATCGGAACAGGATCGGAATGGCGTCGTTGGAGTCACCGTCACTATTCATTTTCCGTTCAAGGGCAGTGGTACTCTTTAATTTGTTTTGATAATATTTACTGTTGGAACTGTTCATCTTCTTCTCTGGTGAGTCCCTTTGATGTTCCCGTGGATTGTGTTGCTCTAACGAGAATAACGATTTTTATGCCAAATTAATTGTTTTTTAATGGTAAGAAATAGTTCCTTATATAAGGAACCGACCGTGCGCTCAAGAAGTGAGTTCCGCCACATCATTTTGCTCCATCGCCGAAGAACGCATAAGACACGGTTGCTTAGCCTAAGAAACCCACCAAGGAGCTTGCATTGGAGATGCTCTTAGTGCCTTCTACGTATCACCTATGGTTGATTTAAGCAACATTATATGATTGCTCTCTCTCTCCCTTTCACCAAAGAAAAAAAACCAGATATTGAACGATTATTACGAGAATTTGAGAATGCAGACCATTCCAACAATTGTTTTATTTTTCCTTTCCACAACATTCAAAAAAACTCATTAAAACAAAAAAAAAATGAAAGATTTTTTTTTTTTGTGGAAAAGTTGAGTTAGGTTTCGATGTTTAAACTTCAAAGAACCTTTGCCAAATAGGAGGAGTACATTGATTAGTGATACTAGGGTGTTCACGGGTATGGGTCACCCACGAACCCGAATTGACCAAAATCGATCAGGACAATTTAGATTGGGTCATTTATGTATTTGAGTTAAAATCGAACTGAACCAATCAAAACCGTTCATGTATGGGTTGGGTCACAGGTTTAGATCTATAGATCTGATCAAAATCGAACTGAACCGATCAAAAATTTTAGAGTTGTTTGGTTTGGTTTTAAATACTGTTAATATTGGACTTCAAGTGTTGGAACTGCAAATGTTTATAATATTAACAGATCATATTTTGTTCATTTGTTTTAGCAAATCTGGTTGTATCAAAGTTTATTGCAAGAAATTAGTTTGTAGAAAATAGCTGTGATTCAGACTATTATAGTAAATCTTGTTAAAGAATATTTTGTTTTAAGTTGTATCAGTCTATTTTAGACTATTATGTTAATGGTATTAAATGAATCAATTTTACTACTTTTAAGCATTTGATAATATTGTGTTAGTGTAAATAGTCATTTTCACCCCTAAATGTGTAGAGCATTGACAAATTCATTCATCTATTATCGATAATGAAATAGCCTACATGGCACAGAGGGACAAAAATGATTACCAACATAGCTGTTAAATAGATTGGACCAAAATGTTAATGAGTTTCCATTGGACCAAAATATCAGTAAGTTTCTATTGGACAAAAATATCCCATGATATTATTATGTTCCAACAATGTGTCAATGATCTGAGAAGACAAACAAATAGTTGTAGCAAATTTGCAATGCATGTAAATGGATATACTATAATTTGAATTTTCATCTCTCAGAACGAATTTGTCAATGTTCTACACATTTAGGAATGAAAATGACTATTTATCCTAAATTACATTTTACCCTTAAATGAAACAAAATTTGGGATCTAAAAAATTTGTCAAATGGAAACTTACTGACATTTTGGTCAAATGAAAATTTATTGACATTTTGATCCAATATATTCTGCAGTCGTGTTGACAATCATTTTTGTGACATTTTCGTTCCTCTGTGCAATGTAGGCTCTTTCATTAACTATAACGGACAGAAGTTAATGGATGAATAGATTTGTCGCACTTTTTTCACTTTCAAGGACTAAAATTTGAATTTTCATCTTTCGAGGATGAATTTGTCAGGTCTCTATACATTCAGGGATGAAAATGACTATTTACCCTATTGTGTTAATTATATTGGATATTTGGATGAATCATGATATAAAATAGTAATTCTAAAAAAAAGATAAAATTTAAATGGGTAACCTGTTTACCTGACTCGACCCAACCCAAACCTTTCATAAACAGGTTAGGTTGGGTTGGGTTTGAAAATAAAATTTCTGGAAACTAAACCAAACCGAATCGATCAAATTTAATTGGATTTGATCCTAAATTTGACCAAAACTGATTTGAATTGACCCACGAACACCCCTAAATGATACTAAATTTGTAGTTACTCTTACCTTATATTAATGTTGTAGAGACTGCTTAAAAATCATGCAATGCAAGTAATATTCTTTCTTTGTTCCCATAAAAAAAAGCTTAAATATGTTGGAAATATTTATTATTAGTGTTTATTCAAAGTGTGATGATGTGTTAGTTAGTTGACACTTTAGCTATACACGTATGATACTATCTCAAAGATATTAGTAACAGACACTTGGATTTTTTATATTTAATGTAATAAAAGAATTTATTAAAAAAAAAAAAAGTTAAAGTCAAAGAAGCTTCACTTAGGCCAAATGACACAAGAACGCATTCAATCACCAACTCTCTCCATGCTCTTTCTCACTCTCACCGTGTTTCATCTTTCTTCCAACTTCCACCAAATTAAAATACCATACCCAACATAAGTACATAACATATGATGGGGGAATTAAACACTTAAACTTTATTTTTTTAATAAAATAGTTTATTAAATTAAATTAAACATAAAAATTAAAAAAATCCTGGTGCTACGCTATGTTATTGATACTTTTGATGTGGCTTTGCACGTGTATCACTGACGTGTTCAACTAATAAACATGTCATCATGTTTTAGACGAAATTAACTGTAGGGAACTCCTACAAAACTTTTGAAGTTTTAGGGATCCAACGAGAAAAAAAGACTTAAAAATCAAATTACGAAATTCGAGTATATTTCAAAGATCTTAACATATTTAAGCAAAACAAAAGTAGACTCTTGTCAACTAGTGTCTTTATCGACATCAAGAAACTAAAGAATTTTTTTTATTGTTAAAATCATAAGAGAATGTAAAAAAATTATAAATAATACAATTTTGCACATTCCAATAATTGTTTTATTCTTTTAGTTTCTTACTCAATACTCTAAGAACATTGTTTAGCATTTTCCAAAAAAAATATTAATGATATATTTCTAAACTAAAACACTCCTATTTAATCATGTCGTTGGAACTACCATTAGCCATCAATATTTGAATATTTGAGAGTCTTGAAGCTATGTTAGTGGACATTCTCATTAATGGGTGGTTAACTATTTATTTGAGTACATTATTGCTCAAGTATTATAGTACCTGTAATTGTAATAAAAGTATAGTTGAAAATATTATTTAATTTTGAATTTGTAAAACATTAATAATTTTGTAAACAAAAAGCATCTTGTAAAACTTGAGTACTATTAGTATTTATCATACATCAATAATAATTGATACAAATGCTAGTCATTTGTATCTTTTGACCAAGTGATACAGGATTTGAATCCAGATTGATACCTTGGATTTGGAATAAGATTTATCACCTATAATATTATGATCTAAATTTAAATGAGATAATACATTACATTAAATTATTTTTTTACAACAAATTTATAAAATGATAAATTGTTTGAGATAAAGTAATTAATCAAATATATAAGTACTACTTTTTCAACTCAGATTTGATTTTCCAGTGTTATTTTTTAAAAGTATAAGTAAGTTTTTACTATTGTTGGGTTCTGTCTAATATATTTTATTATTTATTTGTAAAAAAATAATTATATACATAAATTATTTTAGAACATACATAAAAACAAACATGATTTATGCGTAACTGCAGATGCATAAATAATTGATTAGTTATTTAATAGAAAAATTACTAAAAATTTGATTACTGAAGATATCAGACTCAAATCAACATTAACATCAATAACACTTTTAACCCAAACTAATTGGGTTCGACGTTAGATGAACCCAATGATAGATAAGAGGAGGTTGAAAAAAAATGGAAGGTGAAGGGAAAGGGGAAATAAGATAAAAGAAAAGGAGGGAAAAATGAAGAGGAAAATGACTAAAAAATGATAATCTAGAACATAGAGATAACAACGGATCTTACCCTCCACCAAGCTTATAGCTTTTCTCCATTCCGTCCTAAGACACACTATTCGTCAATCTATATCTCACTTCATTAAGTCTTGTTTAACTAACTTTCCTCTGGTGAGTTTCGGCTTACCTCTACCTCTCTTTGTGTCGAGCTCTTAGTAACAAACTTTTGTTCTTATGGGAGCATCTAGGTGTCATCTCATTACATGCCAAAACCATCTCAATCTATGTTCCCTCATCTTTTCACTCACCAATACTAGTGTCACCTTTCATCGAATATCTTCATTCTTATCTTATCCATCTTCATATAACCACACATCCACCTTAACATTCTCATTTCTGCTACCCCTATTTTATGCTCATGTTGCCTATGTACTGAACAACATTCAACTCCATATAACATTGTAGGTCTTACTGTTGTTCTATAAAATTTTCCTTTTAGCTTAAAGGGAATTTTGCAGTCACACAAAAATCAAGATGCACTCCGTCATTTCATCCGCTTTGCTTTGATTCTATGATTTACAACATCCTGATTAATCTCTCCACCTTTTTTGCAAAATTGATCCCATGTATTTAAAAACATATTTCTTGGGTACCTATTGACCAAGTAGATGCACGGGTCTTGATCACTGTCTCTTATCAGCGAAAAATCACACTTTATATACTCAATCTTGCTATGACTTAACGTGAATCCTTTAGACTTCAAAATGTTTCTCCATAATTCAAGTTTCCTATTTTCACTGTCTTTGGTCTCATCAGTAAACACAATATCATCCACAAAAAAATACATCACAACACGTCCTCTTGAATATCTTTTGTTAGTTCATCCATCACCAAGGCAAAGAGATAAGGACTAAGAGCCGAACCTTGGTGTACACCTACCATGATAGAAAAATAATTTGATGTTCCATTACAAGCTTTCACGCATGTGGTGGTTCATCATACATATCCTTGATTGTATTTACATACTTTGATGATACTTTTTTCTTCTCAAGAGTCCACCATAAAACTTTTCTTGAGACCCTATCGTATGCTTTCTCAAGATCTATGAATACCATATGTAAGTATTTCTTCTTTTATCGATACCTGACATAAATCCAAATTGATTTATAGAGACCTTGGTCCCTATTCTTAAGCGATGTTCAATAACTCTCTCCCATAAATTCATAGTATGACTTATAAGCTTAATTTCTCTATAGTTAGAACAATTCTGGATATCTCTCTTATTTTTGTAAATAAGTGCAAACATACTTTTCTTCCAAGCATCATACATCTTATTTGTTTGAAGAATCTTATTAAAAAGATTGGTCAGCCATTTTATTGCCACACCTCCCAGGCCTCTCCACACTTCAATATGGATGTCATTGGGTTCCAAAGCTTTATTATTCTTCATCTACTTTAAAGTCTCCTTAACTTCATGTATGTTAATTCTACACACAAATCTTCTATTCAGATCAACATATGCGTCCTCCAAGTCCACCTCACTTTTATTGTCATCCCCATTAAAAAAGTTTCTTAAAGTAGTTCATCCATCTTTCATTTACATCTTCATCTCTTACAAAAAAAATTGATTTTCATCCTTGATGCATCTAACTTGAGTGATGTCTTTACTCTTCCTATCCCTCATTTTTATAAGTTTGTATATACCTTTTTCACCATCCTTGCTCCCAAGATTTTTATATAAATCATAAAAACCCTGCCTCTAGCTTTCTACACTGCTTTCTTTGCATTCTTTCTCGCTAATCTAAACTTTAACAAGTTCTCATCATCTGGACTTTTATGCAAAGATATAAAACATTTCTTCTTCTATTTAATTGTCTCTTGCACCTCTCCATTCCACCACCACGTTTTTTTGTAAGAAATTTGTTTCCTTTGCTTTCTCCCAACACCCTCCTTCTCACATTTTGGATACACATAGCCATCTCATTCCATATTTCATTTGCTTCTCCAACAGACTCTCATGGTCCTTCACGCAACATGCCTTCCTTGAAATTTATTTGTTTTTCCTCCTTTAGCTTCCACCATATTATTCTTGGATTTTGAGTCCTCTTCCTCATATTAAGTACTTTGTTGAATCAAATCTCTAAAACTACTAGCTTATGTTGCGTAACGACGCACTCTCAAGGGTAGATCTGGCAATCAATACAAGAATTTCTATCTTTTTCCTAAACATAAAGAAATCAATTTGACTGCGATTTTGGCCACTATAATAAGTGATAAATGAGACTCCCCTTTTCGAAAAAAGGTATTCGCCAGCATCAAATTGTAGGCTAGTACAATGTTCAAGATATCTTCTCCAATCTTATTTCTTGTCCCATAGCCAAAACCTCCATGAATTCTATCAAAACTTCCTCTGCTTTGACCAACAAGACCATTTAGATCTCCTCCTAGGAAAATCTTCTCCTCTCATGGTATCCCTCTCAAAACCTCCTCAAAGTCTTCCCAAAATTGGTTCTTATCATTTGATTGCAGTCTAACTTGAGGTGCATACACATCGAGAATATTTAAAATTAAATCACTCATTACAAGCTTAATCAGCACAATCCTATCGCCTTCACTTTTGATGTCAACGACTTAATCTCTAAAACTTCTATCGATCATAATTCCAACACCATTTTGACTCTTGTTTACACCTGTATACCATAACTTGAAACTGATGTCATCTACTTCCTTGGCCTTTTCTCCAACCCACTTAGTTTCTTGTAAGAAAACAATATCCACTTTCCTTCTGACAAAAACAATTGCTAACTCCTTCAATTTACTCGTTAAGGTTTCTATGTTCCAGCTTCCCAATAACATCGTTAACCCCTGAGCGGTGTTTTCCCGCCATACTCGTTCATTTGTGTGTTGGGACCCTGACATACTTGTTGTAATGTCCCGTATGCATCCGATTTATTAACATTCAATTATGGTCGTTAAGCGCAACGATTAATTAAAGATAATTAATCAGTTAGTTAATTAATTCGGAAGCAACTAACAAAATGATGTTATCCTACGTCATCAACAAAACTTACTTCGCATTAGGAATGGTAAACATGCGGCTTATACATTAATATGTCTCAAGATATAGAACATTATACATCATCTGTGTTTCTTCCATCTCAGGATACAAAACATGTATATATATATATATACCTACATACATACAAAACAATGAGCCAACATGCTCTCAAAATAATATGCCTAAGGTTCAAATGGAACTCGGCCCTTACTCGGGCCTCTTAGCCCGGGATGTATCATCCAAGCTCCTCTCCCCTACTCGGATCTCTTGGCCCAGGGTGCATCATTCGATCTTCGCTTATTACTTGCAAAACATAATCCCCAACCGGGGTGAGATACAGTCTCAGTAAACTCAGAGTTCTTGGAGGCCTCTCCTCCCCCTGGTTTACTTCCCACGACACATAGCATCAAAATAAACATCTCATACAATACATCACATGTATGTCGCAACACAGGTGCCATTCCGTTGGGCGCTACCAACATCAGGAATGCAGCACAGCTATAGTATATATATATATATATATCGCCGAGAAAGATCATTCATTTAAGGGCACAATCTCTTCATATATATCATTGCCTAAGAAAGATTATCCACTTAAGGGCACAGTCTCAGGACTTTTTCGACGTATATCCACTTAAGGGAACGGTCTCTCAGGTTTTTGTATCCATTAACCACAAGGAGTTGTTCCATGTCTGGCTCCAAGGGAAGTCCATACCTAGTCTATTCTACTGGTCAGAGAATCTCATCAATCATACAACATATCATCACAGTGTGTATCATATACATGTTATTAGTAAAGGCAGAACACACAATTTCAATACCACATACATCATGACATACAATAACCAACACTCCCTCGGAGTATGGTGGAACGCAGTTAAGGGAAAAACTCCCAAGAACAAAGAGCTTACCTGTTCCGAATGCTGCACCAGCTCTCTCGCCCTAGTGGTCACAATCACCAATATCCTCTGCATCACACTCTACATGAAAACATGCAAGCAATCAATAACGATCATCAACCGCTGCATGCAAGCGATCCATAATGGTTATCACCCATTGTATGAAAAGAAATGCTATTCTTTTCCAAAGGACCCAAGCCTAATCCAGTTCTAACTCAGATGGGTCATCAATTATCTCAAAGACAATCTCTCAAAGCAATCAGTAAGACTAGTGTTTCTTACCTCTAAAAATGTTTAGGAAAGCTAGGGGATGGCTTTTCCAAGCTTGAAAGTCCTAAAACCTTCTTTCCCTTCGAAACGAAAACTTGGTGGGTTCTTGGAGAAAGCGATCTCTCCGTCTGGTGGTTTTTAGAAAGAACTGAGGTTGGAACCTAAATATTGGGTGGTTCCTTTTAACTCTCAAGTTGCATGCAAGGGTTTTGGTAAAGGGTAAGTGGTTATGAAGTTTCTCTCTCTAGGAAATGGCGAAAACAGAGAAAGGAAGAAGATGATGATGTTTCTACGTAGAAACGTTGAGGAATGGGTCATATATATATATATATATATATATATATATATATAAGTGACTCTAGCGCGTGTGTTACACACTACTGATGCAATTCTGGCACCATCGGGTTCAGATTAATACACTAAGTCTACTTTGTCTAGCTCGGTATGCATAACCCGGACAACCTTGTGCAGGTTCAGGATATAGGTATAAAGTTCAAGGTCTGCCCCTCATCCGGGTTCATACCTTGGCACCTTAATAAACGCAAGGTTTCCCTCATCCGAGTTCCTACCTAGGGGCCTTAATAAACGCGAGGTTTCCCCCATCCGGGTTCCTACCTTGGGGGCTTAATAAACGCGAGGTTTCTCCCCATCCGGGTTCCTACCTCGGGGCCTTAATAATATTCAAGGTCCAACCTTCATCGCAACTACCTCCTAAACACATTTTCCCCCAAAGCGCCAACCTGGACGCATGAATCCGGGTTCCTCGTTAGCACTACTTTAGAAGCGCGATCCCGAATCCGTTACATGATCATAACATGAAGATTTTTAGACTCAATTACGTATTTAATATATGTAATTTAATATGTAATTAGTCTCCTCAATTCGTTATAGGATCATAACACTTGTCACCAAATCCAGTTGAAGACTTGGCGCCTTGCCTTGAGGCAAAGACCTTAGCTCACTTATCACGACATCTCGAGACCAATGCAGCACCTTGCCTTGTGGCAAGGGCCCTAACTCATTTTTTCCATATACTTGGGACCTGATATAACGTGTCGCTATGAAGGGTACGCCCTAACGAAATATCATAATTATTCATCTAGTAAATGTAACTATTTTTTTACGGCCGATTCGTAATATCTGACACTCACTACTAAAAAAAGCCCATTTTACGACATGCAATCAACTACGGTTCTTTTGTAACCGTCTTAATATGTGTCGCGGTGGCAAAAGTGTAAATAAGAGAAAATAAATAAAGACGGTTTTATAATAACCGTTTTTGAAAACAGTGTACAAATATGCTTTTGAGAAAAACCGTCTTTGTTTATTAAACCCTTTTACGCGCTTTTGCTCACCGTACGGCCTGTTCATGTTCTTTTCACTAAAATCAAATTGGCCACTCACTCCTCAAACCCTAAGATTCCAATGTCCGTCCCTCTTTCTCCTCGAAGCTCTCCCTCTCCTCCACGTTCTCTGTCTCGCTCCACCTGTTCCATCGTGGCTCTCGCCCTCTCGTGCCGGTCGTCTCCGTCGAGCTTAGTGCGAAGCCCTCCGTGCTCGTCTCAAAGTTGTCACTGTCAAAATCTTGCTCGTTTGGCTCAACATCATCGAGGTCTCTCGTCAGGGCAACAATATTTACTTCTCTGTCGGAATAGCTTCCGCTGATTTTGGCGTGAAAACTTCCTCGAGAACCCCCAGTGTGGTTGTGGCTTCGATTGCAAAACACTACCCTTAAACGGTGACATTTCTGTTTCCTCAATTTAATTACACTATTTTGTGATTCAATTGCCGAATGGATTATTGGGTTTGGTTGCAAACTGTAGATCTATATAGTATCTATCGTTTTCTTCTTCTTCTTTTTAAGTTAATAAAAATATATGTACATACAGTAGAACAATTTCTTCTTCTTTATATATTGACATGATTTGTTGTTTGAGCATGATCGATTTTCATTCTCAATAAAAATATATGTACATACAGTTAAAGGAAAAATCTATCATATCTCTTTTGTACTTGCTAAAGTTTTTTTTTTCCCTTGATGTCCTTGTTTACGGTTTAACTAATCTTCATTTGGGTTCTTGTGCTTTTCTAAGGTTGTTGTTGTTTGGTCCCTATGATTTGGTTTTCAGCTAAAAAAGTTCAATTTTTAACAACTGGGCACATGTGAATTTGTGTTTTCATTTTTTTTTTGCTTTCATTTAGGATGTTTTCCGCCTTCTTTTTAGTAATGTACGGTCAGAAAAATTGTTTCTTTGAATCAAAATTCTTTTATTGGCTAAATTTTCCAACAAAACTTGTTTTTTTTATGTGGATTTGAGTTTCTGGTACTTCTGAAGTGGTTTTTGCAACTGAAAAACACATACTCGGCTAGCAATTTTGTATGAGAGGAATAAAAAGTATATGCTTTGTGAAATTGGCAGAGATATGATGAAGTTGTTGCGAGTGGTTAGTGTGTAGAATGATGAATAGGATGAGAGGGGGAATTGAAGAGGGCAAGGAGATTAGCCCAATGTTTCCAAGGTTGCATGTTAAGGATGCAGAGAAACAAGGGCCAAAAGCACCCTCAAGGAATGACACTCTATGAACAATTCAGCATTCCTTCTCAAAATTTTGCACCAGGATCAACATCCTTGTTTCCATTCCCACTCAGAAACTACACAGGTCCTACATCATCTAGCCATGTGAGTCAAGTGAAGTTCTTTAAATTTTTGCAATTAATCATTCTTGTGCTCTCTTTGTCTTATTTGAACAATTCAGCATTCCTTCTCAAAATTTTGCACCAGGATCAACATCCTTGTTTCCATTCCCACTCAGAAACTACACAGGTCCTACATCATCTAGCCATGTGAGTCAAGTGAAGTTCTTTAAATTTTTGCAATTAATCATTCTTGTGCTCTTTTATCTTTGTCTTATTTTCATAGATGGTTGCAACGAAACTCACTTTGTTATTTCTATCTCTTTCATAAGCTATACAGAGTATAGACTTTTGATAGAAGAATTAAGTATTAAGCTTGAATGAAGCTTTTATGAATTCTGATAGTACTAGACATTACAACCAAACTGGGAAGTTTAACATAATTTAAGTAATAGTGATAAAAAAATAGTACTGAAGTATTCTTAAAATGGTATTCAAAGGAAGCAGAAGCACATAACTATATCAACAATGACATCTCTCTTTTCTTTTAACAACTTTTCTTATTGTTTTATTCTCAAATTCCTATCTGTTTCTGCCCCCTTCTTATTCATGTTTCTGATCTTATTATCATAAATATCACTCTTTTTTCTTATGGAGCAGGGGAAGGGAAGTGTCTATGCCACCTTAAGGTCTTTGTCATGCCATTTATGCATTGCATTGTAATTGTAATTAATAATAGTCTACTGTATATGTTGTTCAAGAAAACCTTTGTATCCTTGTTAATGATTTTCCATGTTTTATTTAATCAAACTGGTTATCAGATCCATGTGTGTCTGTTTGCTTACATGAAAATCATCATAATAGAATAGTAGAGACATTTTGTGTTAGAAAAAACATGGCATTACTTGCATTCTTGTATATTTTCCGTACCTTTTATTTAGTGGATGCAAACTCATGTCCCATTTCTTTCAATGCACTGCAATTGATCTTTTTTAATTCAGTATGGCAGAAGTTGGAAGAAGAGAATGTTGATTTCTTCAGGGCCTACTATATCAGGCTAAAATTGAAAAAGCAAATACATTTTACTGCTCATGTTATGCAATCTTTCTCACTGCATTCTAAACTTAATGGTCAACAACAAGGAGCAAATCATGGATCATGTCTCACGGAAAAGGTCTTAAATGATACTTTCTTCACTTTATGAGAATGAAAAAAATAGTGTGAAGATTCTCAGGATTCTTGGATGTTCCCTAAAACCAGAGGCTTTGCTATATCATTGCTGTGAAATCTTAGTTATGTTATTTATTAAAGAGAGCTATTGAGCTAATCAGCAATTAAAAACATTAGTGCTATTATGAGATTGTTCATATGATTGTTTGGAAACTTTCCTTTTTTTGTATTTTGAAGTGTTATTTTTGATGGATTCCTGGGGATTTATTTTGCTGTATTAGTTCTTGTAAAAAATTTTATTGGCCTGCAAGTATTTAATTTTTTTGCATAATCTTTTTGTGTTTATTGCTTACTACATTTCAGTCTTAAAAGCTGGATTAAATTATAGATGCATAAGTTCACTTCTTTGCTTTATCTTTTTCTCATATCCCTGCAGTATTCTTTAACACCATTTGTTTGCAGTGCAGTCAACAACCTACTTATGGGTTATCCAGTGTTACAGCAGCCTCTCATGCTAGCAACAGGTCAACCTCATATTGACTCCATGGGTTGTGGACTTGTGGTATATCAAGTTGTCATGTAGTTAATGGAGTCCCTGCCCCAGGCAACTTTCACCCCATTCGGATGAATTCTGGGAATGAGTGAGTACTTTCTCAATTTCACATAATTCCTTTATGTTACTCATAGGTGACAATATTACAATTAAGATTGTTAGTAGACGGTCTTGCATGGCTAGCTTTGGTAGTTGTCTGAAATGTGTAAATGTGTGTTTTGTGGTTAAGTAGTCAATGATTTTATCAACGAACTGCTTAGTGAAGTGACTGATATTGTATTTCTAACTGTTTGTGTTTCTGCATTATGTACATTTTATGCCCAGATTGTTGTAGCTGTCCCGCACTTAAATATTAGTTAAATTTATGTTATTTTAAAAATTCTTTGGTGTTTTTGTAAGCTAATTAGCATGGTCATAGTTTGTGTTTCTGCATTATGTACACCTTCATGACTTTCCCATGAGGATAGCTGAATCAATCTTGATTAGAATTTAGAACCTTCTCTTTGGTCATAGTTCTCTACAATTTACAGGGTTTAGGATTTTGATCTTCTTTTTCTTTCTTTGATTCGTGAATTGCATGTAGAGAACAGGCTGTCGAAGTAAATGCTTCTGAAAGAAGCTTATTGGATGTGTGGTGAATTAAGAAAGACTATTTTTTCTCCATTCCCCAGTTACTGGAGATAAATTAAGAGAGTAATTAAGAGACAAAATATTAAAAATTTATATATTTATTAATCTATTTATTTACTAATATACATCTATATTTTTCTGTTTATAAGCATGTTGTAAATAAAAAAAGTAATTTTTTAGTGTATATTTAAAATATTTATAATTTTGTAGTATTTAGTAATTATCATATCATCTAATAACTTTCAATTATAATAAATAAGTCCAGTATTTTATAGAATAAATAAATTTAATAACTAATTAAAAAATTTCATTTACAGTATTTTTGTTGGCTTTTTATTAAAATTATATTAAATTTACTTCTAATATTATTTTTAATTATTTTCCAGTATAAAAGATCTTTTGCCGTGTTGGTGCATTGGGTTAAGAATATGATAGAAAGTGTTTCTATTTTTTTTACTTTTCGATTATCAGGCTATCCATTAATGTGTTAGATGCAGGGACTTTTGTATTGCATAGACTTCACAAGTCTGTAATGCATTGAGAGAGAATTTTGAATCTTAACCTTTAATTTCATTTTTTAACTTTATATAATTAATATAATATTAGCAAAATAAAAAAAATAGCCATTAGATCATGACTTCTATAACGACTTCGTTTTTATTTTATTATTTTAGATTAATACGTGGTTCGCATTTAATCGTCGACGCTGTTACGAAAAATTTTTCTATGAAATTTAGAGGCGTAAAATACCATTCTAGTCAGTTTGCTACGTTGAACTAATTTTAACATAATTCATAGTCAGAGTTATTTAAGCATAGTAAATATAACAGTCCGTGATACAATCATCCATAATAGAATACAGACCATCAAAATAAAACGCAGATCACCCAAAATAGTACAGAACTCCCAAAAGCAGCAACAGCAAGTGATATCATCCAGATAACAAGCCAAAACACAACATATAATTCATCAAGCTCCTCCATAACTAAGCATTTCACTGTTCCTCTGCTCGCCCAAATAAATTGGGGTCATCACAGGTGTCAACCACAGACACACTCGGG
>PYAF01001841.1:1404081-1415263 GCA_007407185.1 Glycine tomentella
AATCCGTATGAATGATACGGATTGGGTAATTTTGGTATCATTCTTACGGATTAGGTAATCCATATCATCCATACGGATTACCGAATCCGTACGGCAAAAAACCATAAACTTGCCTCTGCAGCCTCCATGACGTCACTCGCCACTCTGCAGCCACCACGATGCCACTCCACTCTGATGAACCGAAAACAATGTCACCCAACTACCACCAATGCACAGCCTAACCCCAATAACTCAAATAAACCGAAACGAAGAACTAAAAAGCAATAACGTACAGGTATTGCTGCGACCAACTAAAATAAGGAAGAAAACAACCAAGGGAATTTTCCAGATTTTCAAAAAAACCAAATGGTGTATTAGAAAACCAAATGGTGTATGAAGCACAACTCGACCACCTCGTGTGTCACCAAAATCGGCCTCTACCCTTCACAAACTATAATGAAACTCAATTCAAGTCCCGACCATGAAAATTCTTTTCGAAATCCAAAATTTCCTTAAATTCTTGTCTCGACAATGCAGATGAAAAATAGAAAGACATATAGAGAAAAAAATGTTTGGTTTTGTTGTTGTTAATGGTGTTGGAATTGACATTTCTTCGTGGCTTTTGTGCACAAATGTTTCCGTTACTTATTTTATGTAAAATTTGATTAAGTTATGGAAATCAAATTTCGATATAATTGACTCGTGATGAATAGAAGAATCCCTTCAAAAGTGATCAGAATATGGACAAAAGTTCTGGAAACTTGATGGTGTAATCGAAGGGAGTTATTTCGATGAGATTGCTAATTTCGATAATTTCATTCAGGCACGTGTGATTGGAAAGCACTAAAGAATAAAATATTTTTCGACAAATCAAAATACTAGTTGACATGGTTATGAAGAAGTTATGTGAAGACAATTATTAGTATCAGATCAATATATTTAGGAATATTGTTATACAGGCGTCGAAATCATATAATTTGACAGTTAGTATTAGAAGTTTATAAATAAAATTGTTTAGCGTCAATTTTTGGGGGGTTGAAACAAATCACTTAATTCCTCGAACACCAACAACGCTTACCATTGAAATTTGGCTAAAGGTTCAGCAGATCATCATGTATGTATTTAATTCCCATCTTTTATGAATGCATGTCTGTTTATTTTACTGCATATTTCTAAACCTTTTTTACTCTTTCTAATCCTCATTTCTTCTCAAAACTTTACTTTTTATCCTTCTTATTATTATCGAAATCATTCAAAAACTAATCATTAAATTGAAAACACTTTTATCAAAATTTCCTTATCATTAATCTTATGAACTATTATATTATTATAACAAAAATGGACATATTTATCAAAATTATAATCATAATTTGCATTAAATATTAGACAATTCTCTGATAAGTTGAAAACTACGAACTTGCTTGTTTAACCAAAAAGAACTCATAATCGAAAATGGATTGTATATCTCATATTTAAACATTTATTTGTTAATATAATCATTTAGTGACAATTCCTTTTTTATCTTGAAAATATTTTCCTTTTGAGGAATAGATACAATTTTCACAATTAACAAATTGGCGCGCTTGGTGAGACTAGTTTACCAACTCATGATTGGAGAAAACCTTTGGCTGTCAATTATGTCATACTTGAAGATGAGTTATATAAAAGTAGTATGGATGGAGTCTTATTAAAATGTTTGGGAGAACCAAAAGCTGATATAGCTTTGGCTGGTGTGGTTCTCACCAAGCTGGTGAAAAGATGAAGTGGATGTTATTTCGACAAGGTTATTATTGGCCAAGTATTTTGAAGGATTGTGTTAACTATGCAAAATCATGTGAAGAGTTCCAAAAGCATGGTGCCATACAACAAGTTCCTGCAAGAGAGTTACATATGATAACGAAACTTTGGCCTCTTCGAGAGGCATAGGTACATCTTAGTTGTTGTTGACTATTTTACCAAGTGGGTAGAGGCAATTCCCTTAAAAAATATGGATCAAGGGGATATAAAATTAACTTCATAGAACAAAATATTATTTTTTGATTCGATATCCTGGAAACACTTACAACAGATGAAGGTACTATTTTTACTGGTCGAAAAGTGGTTTAATATGCCAATTCTCAAAATATTAAGTTAGTAACCTCTACCCCTTATTATGCTTAAACCAATGGCCAAGTCGAAGCCATAAACAAGATTTTGATAAGCATAATTAAAAAAAATGTTAGCGAAAAACCTAGGAGTTGGCATGAAAGTTTACACCAAGTTCTTTAGGCTTATCAAAATTCACAAAACAGGGCTACTGGTGTCACTCCGTTTAAGTTGGTTTATGGGCATGAGGCAGCTTTGCCTATCAAAATAAATTTAAACTTGATTTGAGTTCAAAGACAAAACGAGATCCCTGTCCAAGACTATTATGATATGATGTATGATGAGTTGAATGTTTTAGATGAAGATGTTTAATTGCTTTAGAAAATATTATTCGTCAAAAAGAAAAGGTGGCTAAGCATTATAACAAAAAGGTTAAGAATTTTGTTTTCCGAATTGGAGATTTAGTTTGGAATGTTATATTACCCATGGACAAGAAATCGAAAGTTCTTGTTAAGTGGTCACCAAATTGGGATGGACCCTATGTTATCAAAAAGGTTTTATCTGGAAATGCTTATGCAATTCGAGAAGTAAACACAGGCAATTATATTGGTTTGATAAATGGAAAATACTTAAAATATATATAAACAAATGATAACTAAAATAGATATGCTCATAACATAGATAATTAAGGTGCAAATTGTTCAAAAGGAAATTACATGAATGCCAACAAATATCAACAAATTAAAAATCTGTTCAAGAATCTACAACATAAGATGATTTAGCGGATCAAATAAAATGGCTTCGTTTTAGTTCATTGAATGCTTTGATCCATGTAGATAATGCATTCATTGACTCCTTTTGAGCATGCTCGAGTTGCATGCACTTCTCGAGAGGGCCTTTCAGCTCTTGCACTATCTCTTTTTAGTAGTTGAATATAAAGATTCTTTGTGTTGCTCATTAATCTCCTTGCTAGATCGAAGCTCCTGAAGTTTATGGCGAGTAGAACAAAGTTCTTCATAAATGGGCCAAAGGAGAACCATAAGTTCTTCTTTTTTCATCAGCTCTGCTTCAGCTTTCTCAGTTTTTCGATTGGCAATTGAATTAACACAATCTTTTCTTTGGCCTTTTGGAAGCCTTCTCGGGCTTGGATTAGTTTGTTTTGATCCTGTTCTGTTGAAGATTCTATCTCAGCAATATCAGTAGTATGTTGACTATGTAGTTGATAAGCTTTGAAGGCATTGTTGAAGTTATTAAATTTTAAAACTTCATTTATTGATTGTTGAAGCTGGGACTTATAATATGGATTAGAAAGGGAGTATTCGAGAGGTTGATCAAATGCTAGTCTTTGAAACTTTGCCACAACTTTGTTGAAATGTGTGAATGGCCTATTGTGGCTAGATTCAAAAGCTTTAGATGACATCAAATCAAAAGACCAAACGTCAATAAAAGAGAAAGGATCAACATCCAATGGATCTATTTCCTTTAGAAGATCCTTTGCTTCCACCATGGGCAATTCTTTGCTAATATTTGCAAGTAAAGTAAAGGCAACTAAACTTTGTTGTCAAAATAAATGAAAAGAAAATGAGGGATCTTTTTTGTTACATACTTTGTTCAATTATAGGCTCATTTGTTTCCACAACTAGAATGGGAGCAGAAATATCAACAGGAACTTTGAGCCCAACTTGCTCTTTTGCAGCTGAAGAGTTTTGTTTAGTTTCAACATTCAGAAGATGGTCAAGAGTCGAATCCTCCTCGATTGCATTTTCTTTGATTATGGGCTCTGGATTTGACATTGCCTTCGAGGGGGAATACACACTATGGCTTTGAGCATCTTGTCCTTCTGGATCTTCTGTTTTCCAACATTATAAGCATCAGTTGTTGAAACTTGTATATCTGGATCTATTAGGATGGAAATACATGTATTGATTTTGATTTCTTGATATTCAAATTGAAAGGGTGAAAACAATTCGAGTTCGAAATGCTTACCAATTGTTTCCTTGTTTACACTCTTAACACTTGAAATAATGACTGGGGTATCTTGATTTTCTTTTTCCTATTGAAAAGTAATGAGTTCAATCTTATAATTCTTAAAATAATTTAGCACTAGAAATGACTTATGAATGCTTAAATTTACCCCGTCGTCACTAGTTTGAGAAGTATCTTGAGATGATGAAAGATCAACTATTTTGTCAGCCTACAAGATAGAAAGCCAGGATTTATCCCTCAGTATTCCATTTGAAAGATATGTCTCAAAAAACTTTCTAGATCGAGATCTCGTGAAATAAATTTTCTTCAAGGTTTCTTAGAATACTTTTTGCTTTGATTTAGAAGAAGAGGTTGGTTCAAAAGAGGAACTGATAGGCATGTCCTCATTAGAATCATCCAATCCCTTTGAAACATTGGTATGCGATGGTTGGGAGGTAGTAGACTAAAAGGACAAGGAAATTGGTTAAATTATGAAAATCATGGAAATAAATTAAGTAAGACAGAAAGTTTTGAACATTTGATGGTTGTTGAAATTTGGGTGATTTCAGTGTAAGCCTAACTCTGTCATCAGTCTTAGGTTTACTGGTTTTCTTCGATCCTTACAAGAGGTTTAATCATGCTTAGAAAAGTTATAAAAAAACAAGCCAAGAGTACTAAAGAATTTGAAATACTTGTTGTCATGTGCTGCTTGAAGAGGTAGTTTTTCTCTTTCGAGAAAATTTCTTTGCATCCCTTGATCAGCGTCGTCCCAATCTTCATTTTCTCCTTTATGGGAACAATTGAAAATTGAAATCAGAAACATTAAAATATTCAATAAAGGTTGTTTCAAGTGCCTTAACATGATAAAATACAAAATTTACCCTTTAGTTGTTTAGTTTCGATTTCTATACATTGTGGTGGTAAAATTCTTTTTGGATAGTGAAGGTAATCTCCAAGTTAAATTTTAGCAAAGGTCACTTTTCGAGAAAGGGAAGTATTTTCAAGTTTATACATGGTTGAGAATGGTAATAGCTCTTGAACCCATGGTGGATTTCGAAGACACTTACTTAGACCAAAACAGGCTTTTGGGAAGAGAGGAAGGTTTGTTGGGCAATATTGAGAAATTTGGTGTCTCCTTTCTTGTTAATAGTTCTACAAGTGGCTTTGTTTTTTTTTTTCTCTATTTTCTCTCTAAGAGCAAATACAACTTCTCGATAAGTAGCTGTGGGACGATTTGGGTGATAACAAATACAATAGAAATTTTTGAAGCGAGTAACTTTGACACATAATTCGTGTTTACCTTTACTCCGTTTGCTTGTGTCCTACACAAAACCACGAGATTCAATTAGTTTATCTAAGCAAATCACAATCAAAATGGGTCTTTGAGAATAATAATTTGTCCACAATGAGTGGAAATCTTGCATGCTTAGATAACAGTTCTCAAAACAAGATGGTTGAAAATGCAGCTTCACTTTGGGGATCCCATTCCTTATGACTTTAGGGATCAATGATTCTTCTCCTGATAGTTGATTAGGCCTAATCCTTTTCTTGTATATTGGTACTAGAGGAAGTTGGCACAAACCAAACTATCTTGCAAAAATATATGGTTGATAAGGGTAAAATCGGAGGTCTTTCGAGGTGGTTCTAGTAAATATGATATCTCAAGTGAGAAAGTTACTTCAGATTTCGACTAATTCAGCCTGAAGGCCAGGAGTGTCACAAGGGAATCTTAAGTTCAACCACTTGGGGCCTACCAGATTTGCAGGCGAAAACAGGGCCAAAGTGTTATCAAAGTGATCAAAATTAAGAAAAGCCTTGATGTACTTAGTGTAGAATTCATATGTACAAAATTCCTTGCTTGGATTAGCTAGGTCAATCGAGCCCCTTCTATTTTAAGTTTGAAATAAGTAGGAATATCTCTTTCAGGGGTTATGTGATTGGCTAAGATGACATTTAATCATATTCGCACAATCCACAGAGGTCCAGCTATAGGCTTCATTTTGCCAGGGGTGTCCATAATTTCGACAGCTTCTTCCATGACCTTATAGATTGAGGCTAAAAGAAATTTAGTAAGGCATATATCTTCTTTGAAGTGAAGAGCTTGTGCCAATTTGTAACTATACATAGGAATTTGAAGAGAATGGGTATAAAGAAGGTGTGAAGAGAACGAGTACACCATCAATGTATTTAGGAATATCGTTATATATGTGTCGAAATCATATAATTCGACTGTTAGTATTAGAAGTTTATAAATAAAATTGTTGATTGCCAATTTTTGAGGGGTTGAAACACAATCACTTAATTCCTCAAATACCAACAATGACTATCATAAAAAATTGCCTAAAGGTTCAACAAGTTATCATGCATGTATTCAATTCCTATCTTTTATGAATTCATGTGTGTTTATTTTATTCCACATTTTTAAACAATTTACTCTTTTCAATCCCCATTTCTTCTCAAAACTTTACTTTTCTAATCCATACTTCTTATTATTATTGAAATCATTAAAAAACTAATCATTAAATGAAAACACTTTTTATCAAAATTTTCTTATTATTAATCATATGAACTATTATATTATTATAACAAAAATGGATATGTTTATCGAAATTATGATTATAAATGAAATGATAAAAAATTAAGAGAAAGATAATAAAAAAGTAGAAATAAGTTTTAACAGAAGTTAAATGTATAAATATAATAACTTGTAGGTCAATGTCACTTTTGTGCTTACTATAATTTCTGTAATTTTTAATTTTGTGATAAATATAAACATACATTTAATTTTGTAATATTATTTTAACATAGTATAATATAGTAGAAAAATGATTGAAAAATGGAAAGAGAAAAATAATTGTATGTTTATATTTATTATATGAAAAAAAAATGGGAAGCATCTATTTTTTTTTTGTTGAATTAAGTTCTAGAGAAAACAATTAAAATTATCAATTATAATTATTTTTCACTATCTTTGTAATTTGAAAGATCAAAATTATTATTAAAGTTATAGTATAATAGAAGTCGAGCTTGCTTACAAAGAGTATATATATTTAGAAATAATTTAAAGTCAAATGTAATATTAACATATTAGAGGAGGGAGAAGGAGGGGAAGGAAGGTAGAGTTTGGACTTGGAGGCTCAAGTTTGGAGCTCTCCTTCATGCCAAAATCTATGTGAGTGCTTCTCCCTAGCTAATTAATCATCCCTATCACTTTGATTATATGTTTTCCCCCGTAGGGCGTAGACAACATTAATGCATCATTCAGGTTGACACTAAAGTTTATGTTACTTTCAACATTTATAATACATAAAAATTAGCATAAGCTAAGTCGACACTTATTTGGCTAACACTAACTATTTTTATATTAAATTTTTTTAGAAAATTGAATTTGAAAAGTGGCACGAACCCAGTGTCATGATAGACACTAAATTTTTCATTATATTTCGTGCTTTTCTTATAGTAATTTTCTAGTTCAATGACATGTTCGCCTGCCATTTTATCTGCAGAGATACTTGTTTTTGTTTTAAATCTAATTTTATTTTATCTTAATGCGCCCTTTCAATTAGATATTAAAATCTTCCAGGATGTATGTCTTTAATTCCTAGGAGTAATTAACAACCATATTATTTTACTTTTGACCTTAATAGCCACTTTCTAATGGATAACATACACCAAAAAAGACAAAAAGAACAAGAAAAGGCCATTAATTAGTACTATATTACTGTTTGAGTTGGAAATTGAAGTTTGAAACTTAACCAAGCAAGTTAAGTTTTAGTTGGTTGCTATTGGATGGACGAAGGCTAGGGTACGAAAGCGTAACTCGTGTGTAACTTACGAAATACGTTCATAGCCGTTAGATCAAAATTATGAGATCGATTTTAAAATGGGAAACCGACTTGTAACCGTGTATGATTTTTCTTTTTTCTATATTTACCCTTGTTGCTAAGCACCCCGTGTTGTCCTTGGCTCCCTGATACATTTTGCCTGCGTCAGTGAATGTGACAGCCATGAGAAGACAACGCTCCTGTCAATGACCATTATTTGTCATGATATAGCTTGCTAATATATTCATAATAATAAACAATTGTATATATGTTAAAAATATATATATATATATATATATATACTTATAAATAAATTTAATTAATTTAACAATAGAAACAACCATTTAATTTAATTCTTTTGTTTTTATAATATTTAATACTTATACTTAATAATTGACTTGACTCAAATTTTTTAAATAATTTTCTTAGTTAAACAGGTTAAATTACAAATCTTTAAATTAAAAATATCTATTAACTTGCATATTTTTTTATTTAGTAACAAAATATTATTATTAATATGATATGTTATATTATAATTATTTTAATTAAATTATAAATTATGTTAGTAGTTCAACTATTAGAATCATTTTAATGTTTAAAATATTTTAATTTCTATAAATATAGACAGGGAACAAAAATTAGTTATTTTTTTTGGAGCTTAAAAGATTTAAGTAGATAGTAACTCATCTTCATGATAAATATAAAGAGGAATTAATATTTTCAGTCAAAATAAAAATATTGATAGATAGATACCACAATTAAATAGATGACGTGCAATCTAGTTTGAGTAGACATTGACACAATAAATACTAAAAAAGAAAAAAAATAGTCTTCAAAACTTAATAAACACATTGGTAGATTTTTAAATTTTTAAAAAAGAATCCTTGAACTAACAAGTTGATAGATTTTTTAAAATAGAAAAATAGACGGTATAAGTTTATAAATTGGTAGAGTTTTTAAAACTTAAACAAAATGAGGATTTTTAATTAAACAATTGGTATGTTTTTTAAAGTAAAAAAAAAATCAACAGTTTAAATTAACAAATTAGTAAATTTTTAAAATTAAAACAAAATGAGCAGTGACAAATCGGTAAATTTTTAGATGGGATAAATTGATGATAAACAGTGTAATATAAAAATTCCAAACAAATATATCAAACAAGATCAATTCATCCTTAATTTTAATATTTATGGAATTAAGTGAAAAAACAATAACAATAGAAGATATAAATAAACAATATTATCACTTTTTTGTCAGCAAAATTAAATATATATTATTATTAGTAGCAAGGTACCAAAAACAAAACAATTCGAGGAGGTTATTGTGTATTTCAATCATAAGTAGAGACATGTTGCAATTTTATTTACCAAAAGATACATGTTTACTATTAAAAAAATAATTTAATTTGAAAATAATAAAATTAAATAATACAAATAAAAACAAATTAATTCTAAGTAATATTTAAACGTATGTACTTGCACATAATAATAATTTAATTTTGACAATCAATATTATTATACATAAATATGTTTATTATAAAATTATAATATAATGAAATTCTGAGATAAAAATATTATAAGATAATTTATTTTAACTATTGATGATTTGTTTAAAAATATATTTAAAAATATATTAGCAAAAAATGGAAAATAATATATTAAAGAAGATAAGAAATTGACAAAATCCATAAAATGAAGGTTAAATTAAAGCATATAACTTTATAACATAAATAGTAAAAAAATAAATAAAACATTAAATTGCTTGACTAGAACTTCTAGGACGATGATGATATCTATTTTTTGAATGGCCTACTACTTTGTCGATAGAGCAATGTTTTGGTTGACCTATTTTGCTGTCATCTATATTAGTTCGTATTCTTGTTCATATTGATCTACCTTTTTTATTTCTCCTCTTGGCTAGACATGTTGTTTGAAATTTACAACAATTTGCAATTTATCTAAATCTGTCAAAAAAAATAATAAATGCTTCACCAACAAAACTGACATTAATTTGACAACTCACAATTTAAATTTAAGTCTGAAAGTAATAATGGACATTTAGTGTACCATGTATTAGAGTAAAATAGAAACAAAACAAAAAAAATTAGTTAAGAAAGTTTATGACTGTGGGCGATCCCCCAACCTGAATTTTTTTTACTTTTTTTATGTTTTAATATGAAAATAATAAAAATAAAGATTATAAATAAGGACAAATTAATTCTAAGTAGTATGTAAAGACGTGTAGTTGCACATAATAATAATTTAATGTTTTATTTTTGTTTTATGCCATTTTTTTAGATATTTATTAAATTTATAATGTACAAATATGACAATTTAATATAAATTAGTATTTATATTTGTTTAAGTTATGATAAATCATTTTAAACATTTTGATAACACTAGTCCAATGAAAATTTGATGTTTCAGTTGTCAATCCTCCTCTGAATATATACACACACAACACTATTTTAAATTAATAATTGAATTAACTCAAATTTTTTAGATAATTTTCTTAGTTAGACAGGTTAAATCACAAATTTTTAAAATAAAAATATCTATGAACTTGCATATTTTTTTTATTTAGTAACAAAATATTTTAATAAAATATTATTATTAATATGATATGTTATATTATAATTATTTTAGTTAAATTATAAATTATGTTAGTAGTTTGACTATTAGAATCATTTTAATGTTTCAAATATTTTAATTCCTATAAATATAGATAGTGAACAAAAATTAGAGTTATTATTTTTGGAGTATAAAAGACTTAAGTAGATAGTTATGTGTAATGTTTTAGAGCATTTTTAGTGATATATTTTAAATTGAGATTTTATACCACTCTTTGGTGAATCTTATATCTGGTAATTAGAGTTCAATATGAACCTTTTTTAGCTCGAGTTTATTGCAAACTTTTGAACAACTCGATTAAGTTTTTTAGCTCGATTTAATTTAAAATTGTTTTCCATATTTTATACAAAATAAAACTAATATGAAATTAATATATCAATTTAATGATATGATATAATATAATATAATATAATATAATATAATATAATATAGTTTTATTTATTTTTAATTAATTTTGTATGAAAATTGTTTCGTATAAAATAAACAAAAATATATATAAGTATATAATTTAGTTGATTTATGAATTAATATAGTAGAACTATAAATAGCTTAAGCTTAGCTCATTTTTTTTAAATGAGTCTAACTTTTACTCAAGTTCAATAAGTTAATTGGAATCATATTCGAGTTGATTCAATTAATTGTTAGTCCTATAATGACTATTTTTTTAATTTAAGCATAAGTTGGATTTCATTTTCATGT
>PYAF01001841.1:1415363-1510300 GCA_007407185.1 Glycine tomentella
ATGTAAATGAATATGATAAGACAAGTTTTATATATTGAATTGGTCTAAAAAGGATTCAAAATGATGTCTAAAAATCAAAAATAATCATTGTTTTAAAAATACTCTTTTGATTCAATTTAAAAATATAAAGCACTAAATTATATTTTTTTAAAGATAAACTACTAAACTAAATTAAAAGCATATTTTAACCCTAAAAATATATTTGACAAGCCCAACCATAAAAGTATTAAACTCATGTATAATCTTGAGTTCACAAAATATAAGATATGTTTATTTAATATTAGGTTGAATTGTAATTTTGGTCTCCCTAGTTTTCAAATTTATAATTTTGATATCCTTGATTTTTAATTGTAACATTGGGCCTTTTAGTTTTATAAAATTGCAATTTTGAACCTTAATATATTATTAACTAATAATTGTGATTATTAAATATATTAAATTAAATAAACTATCAATCATTAAAAAATTACTAAAAGATTATTAATCTTAATGTAGTGATGATGGAGTCACGTGCTACACTCGAAAAATTTGAATCAAGTCAATTATTAATTTAAAATAGTGTTGTGTGTATATATTTAGAGGAGGATTGACAACTGAAACATCAAATTTTCATTAGACTAGTGTTATCAAAATGTTTAAAATGATTTATCATTACTTAGAATTAATTTGTTTTTATTTGTATTATTTAATTTTATTATTTTCAAATTAAATTATTTTTTTAATAGTAAACATTTGTATCTTTTGGTAAATAAAATTGCAACATGTCTCTACTTATGATTGAAATACACCATAACCTCCTCGAATTGTTTTGTTTTTTGTACCTTGCTACTAATAATAATATATATTTAATTTTGCTGATAAAAAAGTGATAATATTGTTTATTTATATCTTCTATTGTTATTGTTTTTTCACTTAGTTCCATAAATATTAAAATTAAGGATGAATTGATCTTGTTTGATATATTTGTTTTTGGAATTTTTATATTACACTATTTATCATCAATTCATCCCATCTAAAAATTTACCAATTTGTCACTGCTCTAATTTTTGTTCCCCGTCTATATTTATAGAAATTAAAATGTTTTAAACATTAAAATGATTCTAATAGTCAAACTACTAACATAATTTATAATTTAATTAAAATAATTATAATATAACATATCATATTAATAATAATATTTTGTGACTAAATAAAAAAATATGCAAGTTAATATATATTTTTAATTTAAAGATTTGTAATTTAACCTGTTTAACTAAGAAAATTATTTAAAAAATTTGAGTCAAGTCAATTATTAATTTAAAATAGTGTTGTGTGTATATATTTAGAGGAGGATTGACAACTGAAACATCAAATTTTCATTAGACTAGTGTTATCAAAATGTTTAAAATGATTTATCATTACTTAGAATTAATTTGTTTTTATTTGTATTATTTAATTTTATTATTTTCAAATTAAATTATTTTTTTAATAGTAAACATTTGTATCTTTTGGTAAATAAAATTGCAACATGTCTCTACTTATGATTGAAATACACCATAACCTCCTCGAATTGTTTTGTTTTTTGTACCTTGCTACTAATAATAATATATATTTAATTTTGCTGATAAAAAAGTGATAATATTGTTTATTTATATCTTCTATTGTTATTGTTTTTTCACTTAGTTCCATAAATATTAAAATTAAGGATGAATTGATCTTGTTTGATATATTTGTTTTTGGAATTTTTATATTACACTATTTATCATCAATTCATCCCATCTAAAAATTTACCAATTTGTCACTGCTCTAATTTTTGTTCCCCGTCTATATTTATAGAAATTAAAATGTTTTAAACATTAAAATGATTCTAATAGTCAAACTACTAACATAATTTATAATTTAATTAAAATAATTATAATATAACATATCATATTAATAATAATATTTTGTGACTAAATAAAAAAATATGCAAGTTAATATATATTTTTAATTTAAAGATTTGTAATTTAACCTGTTTAACTAAGAAAATTATTTAAAAAATTTGAGTCAAGTCAATTATTAAGTATAAGTATTAAATATTATAAAAACAAAAGAATTAAATTAAATGGTTATTTCTATTATTAAATTAATTAAATTTTATTTATAAGTATATATATATATATATATTTTTTTTTTAACATATATATAATTGTTTATTATTATGAATATATTAGTAAGCTATATCATGACAAATAATGGCCATTGACAGGAGCGTTGTCTTCTCATGGCTGTCACGTTCACTTACGCAGGCAAAATGCAGCAGGGAGCCAAGGACAACACAGGGTGCTTAGCAATAAGGGTAAATATAGAAAAAAGAAAAATCATACATGGTTATAAACCGGTTTCCCATTTTAAAATTGATCTCATAATTTTGATCTAATGACTATGGATGTATTTTATTAGTTACGCACGAGTTACGCTTTTGTACCCTAGCCTTCGTCTATTGGATGCCACGTTGTGCCAAATGCTTCTTTAAAGCAGCATATCTCTCTTTCTCTCTATAAGCTATATAATAATAAATCTGGCTCCACCATTCCATTGGAATGCTATCTGCTTGTCTACTATGTGGTGATTTGATTTATAAAGCATATTCTTGACACTCCTTATCGCGAAGAAAAATCTTTTTCTCTTGGTAATTTCGACGACTTAGACATTCATGGCACCCACCATTACCAATGTGTGCATGTCTATATTATTATATAGTACATCATCTCCACTTATTTTATTACAAACTGATTACACAACCATGATAAATTTTATGTTTCTTAAAACAAGTCATTTAGCACCTTCATAAAAACATAATAAATCAATAAATTGAATACGAAATTATTTGCATAAATGAAAAAGTAATCGTATTTGAAAGATGTTTTAATTAGGAGACTTCTAGTGATTAGTATATATGTATATATGCAAGTTGGTTTCCAAGTCAATTTCAACAGAAGTTCTTTATAAAGTAGTAGTAATAAACAAAATTTATGTACGCAAGTTTAACAGGCAGTCACAAATTATACTAAGGACATGTTTGGATACAAGTTAGAAGTGCTTTTGAGAACTTCTCTACTGAAAATATAATGTTTTTTTCAATAGAGAAGCTCTCAAAAGTACTTCTAACTTTGTATCCAAACAAGTTCTAAATTTATATGTTCAATCAAGATCACTATTAATGCTCTATTTTATATACAAATAGAACTGGTCTCACACCCTTTTCATTAATAAATCACTTGATGGAGTAATTAATTAGGATTGGTTAATTCTACAGGATTATTTTAAACACATGTTTCTACCTTCTCTTTTAAACATTTAATAATAATGTTTTTTTTCAGCATATGAAATAATAATGTTGGACACATGACAACAAATAAAATATAAAAACCCATAATTAATATTTTTTTCACAATAAAGTTTATATGTAAATTTGTGGTCATGATCATCTACATATATATATTCAGAACAAAAATATAAATTAAATAGTTTTGCACATTGATAATGCTTATTTAAACATATCACCTACTTCCCGTACGTCATAGTTGGTACATTTTCGAAGGTAAGTAATATGTTTCTGTAAACAAGAAAAATAAATGGGTATTTAAGGAAGAAGGACAAACAAGAGACTAATTCAAGCACAAAAAACTTTTGATAAGAGAGCAAGTTAGGGGACATAAATGCTACCCCGCTCTTATCAAAGAAAGAAACATATAATATCATACGGAAGCAATTTTTAATTGAAATTAAAGCGGCCACTCTATTTGGTGAAGACATTAGTTTAAGATTTAATATTTTGATTGTGATTAAATTTATGATTAAACCAGTAATAAATATTATTTTAATTTTAAATATAATATATTAACTAGTATTAAACAAAACAAAAAACATAATATTCTTAAAATCTAAACTCGACTTGTAAATGTCATTATTCAAGACTTATAATATTAAAATAAAATATGAAACGAAATTAAATATATCCTAATATTTAAGTTCAACAGCATACAATAATATTCATTACTAATTATAGTTAGAAAATAAATAAATATAATTATCAAGCATTATAATATCGAGCTAGAGTTTCTTAATAATTACAATTATGTTTTAATTTTCAATTAAGAAAAAGGAAAAATAAATCAACAAATTGGTTCAAACGGGTTATATCTAGTTTAATTTATCCTATTTTATACTTATTTAACCAAATTTTCCCAATTAAACCTATCAAACTCGCACCAGCACATGCGATCTAATTCCGACAGCAATGCAAGCAAGAATTGGCGAATTGCTCATAGGAGAGTCTTCAGATTTTTTTCTATTCGGTTTTTTGTTCATCCATGTTGTGACTTTTGTAAGAATTACCGTACTCTTTACATCTTATCATGTTGTCGAAGAGATTGAACTGTTTTGTAAGACTTACGGGGCCATAACTGTAATTAGTTTACTACTCATTGTCCTCTTAACTGTACATTGTACATACTAATTAAAAATATATTTATTATTAAATTTAATTTTAAAATTAATTTGTCTGACCAGATTTGTGTTGCATGTGAATTGTTTTTTAAGTACCATGAGTTTTGCCTCTTGACTTTTTGAGATTTTTTTATTTCTTAAAAAGTAAATATATTTTTTATTCATCAGGTAAAAGTTTTTAAGTTAATTAAACAAGTCGAATAAAGATGTATAGTTAAAAGTTTCATTATTTAAACATATTATATATATATATATATATATTTTGTGACGTAGACATCATATAATCAACATCTTTTTAATATCATATAATTCTTTTTTATTATTATTTAATTACAAATTATTATATATAATATATAATAAAGTTAATGAACTTTATAATTACCTTAAAAATTTTGGCTAACACAATTTCTGATTATATACTTACCATGTAAAAGTGTTTACATTAGTTAAACTCTTTCTATCATACAAGTGTATTAAAATGATTTTTTCCTGTAGATACTACTTCATAAGAAAGTTAAGAAAATTTAATAATCAATGATAAATAAATATTTATGAATATTTATTAATGAGATTAATATTTATATATTTATAGTATAAAATAATTTTATTATTTTTTAAATTATGATTTGTGATTAGATAACATGTATACGTTATTTTTCCTCTTTATTAATTTGTATTTTTCATCATTGGTTATGCATTTTGAAAAGAGGAAAAAAAAAAAAAATTGGTACCTTGGCATGGCATTTTATAATGCTGTGTTGTAACGGAATAAGAAACATTACGCGCGAAGAATTGGGAAATCCGTCCTAGAAAAAGCTGTCAGCACTTTGGATTCGAAGGAGAAAGACAGAAAGAAAAGAGAGAGAGAGAGAGGGAAAGAGAAAACAAAAAAAACTTAGAAGAAGAGGGGGAGAGAGAAAGAGAAAAAATAATAAGAAAAAGAAAAAAAACTTTAAAACTTTGAGGGATTGATTAGAAAAGGGACATGGAGATTCTCATCTTCCAATGATCCCTTCAACCCCACAAATTTTCCCGTTTGGATTTGGTGTCACAGCTTGATTCTCCATTGCTGCGATTCCAGCATCAACAGCAAAACCAAACTTTTCTTTCTTTCTCTCTCTGTGTCTCTCTTTCTCTCTTTCATCTGCATTGTCCCTTTTGCCCTGCACAAGGAGGCTAATTGGAGGAACCCAGAAGGAAATTCGGATTTTTAAGAGGATTTCGTTTCTGGGTCGGGGCTTGGATTGGGTTTTATGGGTTTGGTGAAAGGCAGAAGAGAGTTTTGGTGACTCGAGAGGTGGTGTGGTGGTTCTGCCATGGTTGGGAATAGAAATCAGCAAATGGGGGATTCTCCTTCTGGCAATGCGGGTCACAGACAAAGAAGGCTCTATCAAGTTTGGAGGGGAGGCAACGTGAGATTTTGTCTCAACTTTTGTTTTGGATTGGTTTTCATTTCTCAATATTGGATTTTTGATGATGATTATTAAATTGGCTTTTCTGGTAAATTACGAACAAAAATTAATGCTTGCGAATGTGTGGTTAATCTTGCATGATTGTTGTTTTCCCTTCCAATATGCCCATTTTCCTGCGGATGTGAATGTAAATCCTTGACGTTGTGAAGCTGTTGTGGTACTAGTGTCACTTCAATTGGAACACTTTTCTTATGGTCAATTTTTTCATTTCAATAGATAAATTTTCACATGGCAGTGGATTTTCTAAGTCTGTAAATGGCAACCGTCTGAAATTTGTTACCTTGTTGTATTAGGTTGGAAATAAACATTATAATTTAGGAATGATTAGATCTTGAAGCAATAACAAGCATGTTACTAATTCTTCTTTGTTTGACTTCTTTCAGAAGTTTTTCTGTGGTGGGAGGCTGGTTTTTGGTCCGGATGTAGCTTCACTGTTTCTTACGACATTCCTAATTGCTGGACCTGCAATTGCATTTTGTGTAAAGATATATCTTAAAATCAAGAAGACCGATGATCTTATTCATGATTACTGGTTTCCTGTATTGATTGTGGGTTTCGTTCTCACTGTTTTGGTAAATACCCTTGGCATTTTATTCTTGGAGTTTACATTAACTAGTCTTCAACTTATGCATTCTTTCTATCATTTTCCCTTGTGTTTCATTTTTTTTCAGTTATGAAGTTGTTGGCCAATTTTTCAATATGAATAGTTTTATACACATGAAGTTATCTAATGCATATGTAAGATATGATTAAAGTAATAGGCAGTAAGAAATTGTAGTATTGAATGTTATAAAAAGAAAAATCAACAACATCAACATCAACAACACCTTTAATCCAAGTTAATTGGTGTTGGTGGTAGATGAATCCAATGATAAATAAAAAATGAGACATAGAAAGAGAAAGGGAAAGGGAAAGAAAAAAGTGGAAATAAGACAAAAGAGAGGAAAAAAAAAAGCTAAAATAAAAGAGGGGTGAAAGGAAGAAGGGAGAAAAAAGAGAAAAAGAACTAAAATAAGGGAATGGCGGGAACATAGAACTACTAATGAGTTTAACCCTTCACCAAACTTATATCTTCTCTCCATTCTGTCCTAAGACATACCGTCCGCCAATCTATATCTCACTACATTAGGTCTTGTTTAACTACCTTTCCCCAGGTAAGTTTTGATCGACCTCTACCTCTCTTTGTGTCGAGTTCTTAGTAACAAACTCTTATTCTTACGGGAGCATCTAGTGGCCGTCTCATAACGTGTCCAAACCACCTCAATTTATGCTCTCTCGTCTTTTCACATACCAGTACCACTGATACCTTTAAAAAGAAAATTATTTTTTAAAATTTACGGATTCACTTGTTTTCTGAACTGTAATGTTATTTGAGTAGTGTGTGTCTGCTTTATATAAAGAAAAAATGAATGTATTTCAAACTGTTTAGTTTTGACAAAATACCTAGCTTTTCCCCCAAACTGAAAATACTCTTTTCAATGAGGAAAGACCAACTTTCCTAAAAATTTAAGTCATTTGGTAAAAGCCCAAGAGTGTTTCATATCTAACGTTCCTCCTCATGCGAGAGCCCTTTGGTAATGCAACATGGATTATATACATGCTCACTTGACGTGATACTGAAATTAAAATTTGATTATGGAGAATAGGGGCAACAATGAACAAACTCTTGATCACTCAGTCATAAAGGCTTTAATACCATTTTGAGATTATAAGGAAAGAAGGAAAAAAGAGAAAACAAAGAAGAGGGAAAAGAACACTCTGACTAATATTAATGTGTCAGCAAGTTATGTAGAAAAAACATTTAAACCATATCCTAATACTCCTATTTATTTTTTCAAGGTCAAGTTTTGATATAGTTCCACTAGTACAAGCCCATGGCAATAATACCCCTATCATGATAAGTCTCTGTAAATATAGTGACATTATTTCATTTTCATACCCATGATTGGTAGATTGTTAATCCCTTCTCATTTTATTCTTTCATCTTAGCTTATGATGAACGCTTCTTTCTTATTTTGAAAATAAAAGTTGATATGTTTGACAACTCATGTGCAGGATTTAATGTTCCTCCTTTTGACTGCTGGGAGAGATCCCGGAATTGTCCCTAGAAACTCAAGACCTCCTGAATTTGATGAGACATTTGATATACCTACCCCTTCCATGGAGTGGATTAATGGCACAACCCCTCATTTGAAACTACCTCGAACTAAAGATATTGTTGTTAATGGTCACACACTGAAAGTAAAGTTCTGTGATACATGCTTGCTTTATCGTCCTCCTCGTACTTCTCATTGTTCTATATGCAACAATTGTGTCCAGAGATTTGATCATCACTGTCCCTGGGTTGGCCAGTGCATTGGAATAGTAAGTCCACTATACTGTAACAAGAGAAGTTTAGAAACTTTCAATGAGATAATGTTACATGCTTTTATCCAACAATTTTTTTTCTTATGCTTCTTGGAAATTAATTCAAAAGAATTATAGAATAAACTTGAAAGTAGACATTGTTGATCTTCTGAATCTATTTGATTACTACAAGTGACTGAAGTTAGTATGACGTGTCTCGAAGTGCAGTTACGAAGTTACTAGTTGGTTCCATACATTTTTTACTGAATGTACAATTTCATTCTAAACACTCCAAACATAGATCTAAACAATTGACACTTGAACCTCAAATAAGTAAGAACGTTTAGATCAGTGTTATCAATGGCAAATGACAGAAGGCTGAAATTCCGCCATATAAACTTGCCATTGCGCCTTATGGCGTCATATAAACAAATTGCCTATGGAGGTTGCAAAAAATCTGCGATGCCATGGCACTATTTAACTACATTGGTTTGGATTATGTTATTTTCTTATTCTGCATGAAAAATTGAGGACCTCTAGGCTCTGTGTGCTATTCCTTTTTCAAAAATTGTCTGATTAGAGTGATGATCACCTTGAACTGAGTGACACATTGCTCAAATACCTGTTCATAAAAAGCTTGAAAAGTAGTTTTGCAATTTTTTCTAGATTTGGGATTGAGGAAGTTCTACATTTGACATGTTACTTAATAATGGGATGTCCATGCTGCTCCTGTGGAAGATAATTTAATTTAGATTCATTGTCTAATGTTTCTATGATCATGAACTCTTGGCATCTTTTCCTTGCAAACTACAAAATTTTATACAAGCTACTACTATGTGGCTGGAGCTTTCTTGACCAATCACATTTCCTTAGCAGAAGCTATGAGTAATCTAAGGTGCTGAAACTAGGAAATGTATCGGAGCTCTAAAATGCAATGTTTAATTATAGACGATAATATCTTTCCTAATACAACTGGGATGCATAAGGAAATAAGAAGGAGAATGAGATTCTCCTACCCATAGAATATGTTCAGTGTTTTCATTGAATCATGTATACAGTTAGGCAGTAGTTTTTTTATACCATTTTGATTTTTAGTTGGTAAAGGATATGATTATCACCTTTAGATAGGTCTTGCTGCATGTAACTCCCTCCCATCCTTTAAGAGAGAGGATGGGAGAGAGGAGAATGTTCAGTTTAAATGTGTCTTCTTCTTAATCTTAGAGATCCCTCTTCCTTGGCTCAATTGGTTAGAAACAGCAATATGAATTGTCTGTTTTTTCTAGTGCCCAAATGTTCTACTTCATTTCATTTCTTACAAGCACTTATTCTCTAACATACTGACATAATTGCAGCGAAACTATCGGTACTTCTTCATGTTTATTTCGACATCAACCATTTTGTGCATATATGTCTTCGCGTTCTCTTGTATCAATATTGCCCACAGTGGTGTTTGGAAGAAAATAACGCATGATTATGTATCAGATTTTCTGATAGTATACTGCTTCATAGCTGTCTGGTTTGTTGGTGGCCTCACAGCTTTCCATTTCTATCTCATTTGTACAAATCAGGTGACTATTTTACTTCAAAAAATGTAAAAAAGTTCTTAATCATTTCTGATTCTTTATTTATCATGCTTTTGGCATTTTTCTTTCTTTGCTTCATCCTGTTGTAATGCTTACAATTTCACATGGATGAAATTACCAAGAAAACAAAATTATAATGTTTAATATTAGTTTATTATTCAAGTGAGAGGTGCACAGATTCTAACGAGTGATTAACCATTATTTGGTAACCTTCATATAGTTGAAAGCTCAAAAAATATGCTTCAATGGTTGCTAACATTTGAGCATCAAATGAGTAACACTAGCAGGAACATCTAATTTAGCTGGATTTAGTGAAAGGAAACTGCTTGGTACAAAAAAGCTAGATGTTTATGAATTTTAATCTGTGTAAGTGGCATACTGGTTTTGGTATAATAAACTAGAAATTTATTGGATATAATACTAGAAGTGGAAGAAATTAATATAATAATTAAAATGATAAAAAGATTTATTATCTAAGAGGAGGGCAAATGGAGAAAAGGTGAGACGATAACAGAACACTAGGTGCTGTACCTGAGTTTGAAATAGGTATTTAACTTAAATGTGAATACATTTATCAAGTTCATCTTTAATTTTCCACTATTGAAGGAAAAAAATATGATTGTGTAGCTTTTGTGTTGAACTTTGAAAATACATAATATAACTAGGAAATAGAAAGCAATGAAAGACATTATATCCTGGCAACTGATTTTTATTATCTCCATTCTGAATTAGGTAGGTAAATAAATTTTGGCCTCCAAACTGCATACAATATTTTTCTATAGTAATGCTCATTTCAGGCTTGAGGTTCTCTTCGGGTTTTTAATGCTTCCATCATGTTGAGTTTGACCATTTTAATATAACCCATTTTTCCTCGAGTGAATATTATAAATTTGATTTGTAGGGTACTCAAATTTTTTTACTTATATTTTCATATTCAAGATAGTTTATTTTTCTCTGTATTTTGAAAAGGATCTGCTGATTAGAGTTGGTTTTAAATTTTTAATAAGCAGCTTACTGGTACACCTGTCTGTAATATGTATATCCTGTTCTTCAGTGACTTGTCCACATGACCATTATTTTTATAGGTTGTTGTTTATTGGATGAAGATTATTTATGCTTCTTTGCTTTTGTCGTCATGCAGACAACTTACGAGAACTTCCGATATCAATATGATAAGAAGGGGAACCCATTCAATAGGGGATCATGCAGAAATCTTAAAGAAACACTTTGTTCCAGTATTCCCCGTTCGAAGAATAATTTCCGATCATTTGTTGTGGAGGATGATCATATGATGGTTGGGTCTCTGACTCCAAATACTGGGGATGGAATTTTGACCCCAAAGGAGAAAATTGATCTTGAAATGGGATCTATGCGTGCAGAAGATGGTCGTAGGCCTGTTCCTGAACTTCTGCGAAATTTTGATTTAGATAATTTTGATGGTGACATGAAGTTTTCAGATGACGAAGAGCAGCCTTCTTTTGATCCATTCTACAGTATTGAGGATGATGTAAAAGACTCGGCCCGAACATCCATTCAAACAGTTTTGAATTTCCAAAGCATAAGTGAAGATGTAATGGAAGAGTCTGTGCAAAGCTCCCATGCTGGAGGAAAAGTCAGAGAATCTACACAAAGGCACTTTACCGCTGATGGAACATATACAATTAAGGAAACTGACGACAGGAATCACTCACATTAAGCCACGATGCAAGCTTTTGGTTTCTAATGCAAAGAGGTTGTCTTCTCACTCTTCATCCTTTTTTCTTCCCAAAAATTTTGGGTATTGGCTTGGACCTATAAAACCATACTCTGGCTTAAGCCTCCATGGATGAAATGTTGCTTTAAGTTTGATCGTTATAAAAAGTGCATATTCTGACTTAAGATCAAGTAAAATGGTTCTAAAACAATACTCAATTCTAGTTAAAGTGCATATTCAAAAATGTGAATTTGTCCTTGAATCAATTATAATGAGGTTGTTTCAATTTAATCAATAGTCTCGAGTTGAAGAGTTGAGTATGCAACTGCATTAATTACTCGGAGGAAGAGTGTTGTCACCTACAGTAGTTTTACTCGACTCGAGCAGGATTGTCTCCTATGGAGAATACTCGTGGTTTTGTACCAGGAAAAAAAAATCTAAACTAAAATTACACACATGTTAAATATGTTAGAATGTAATGCAAAAAAGTGTGATATTAGTTTCATTGTTATTAAGCTGATTCCTTCCTTGATTGGCCTTTTTTTCAGGTTTGTTGATGGTCTTCTCTTTGATTGCTTGTGTGCCTTGAAGTAGAATCCGAGGATAGTTTGGTTCCATAGTTGCAGCAATTTGTGGTTTGTAAGAAATTTCCAATGTGCTGACTCATGCAAGTTCATTGATGCTATTCAAGCTGGAAATGGGGAGATTGACCCTACACCTCTCTTTAATTTTAGCATAAAAAATGTGGCAAGTGTTTGTTGTAAGCTATAAACGCCACTTGCATGCAAAATAATGCACAAAGATTTTCTGCCTCAGTTTATGATAGGTGCTGTGCTAGGTGTGCATATCTCTTCCACTAGGTCCTTTGTTAAAGATCTCTAGGTTTGATGATTTTTTATTTACCACTAGAAATTTAGAATTTGTAAGTAGTGTACTGAATTTATTTATTTATTTTGAAGAATTATATTTTTCTCTCTCGCTAGGTATGTTTCAATGCAATTGAAGAAACAAAGTTAAAATGATGTCATCCTAAAAAATTTGTTGAGGGAACGTACCACTTAATTAAAATTAATCTAGGATTAGAAAAGGGAAAAAGGCAGTTGAGTTTGACCTGGTAGAAAATTATTTTAATTGATTTACCCAACTCAACTCTTTTACTTTTGTCCTGCTCATGCATGTGTCTCTAATCTATTGAGTTAAAGATTAATTTTACTCATGGTACTATATGTGTCGCTGGCCTGAAAGATCTTTACACTGCTAAATAAATCATCCAACTCAACTCATTTGATAAGCAATAATTACACTATCTATCTATAAATCATCTCATTTTTATGAAATAATGCAGCCATGAAAAAGCCTTCTTTTTCTTTTGGCTTAGTCAAATTAATTTATGTTTTTCCTTTAAAAAAAATAGGAAGCTGAATCGAAGGAAAAGTTCGCACTGCTATTTTGTTCATTGAAACATTTAAATAAGTTGTCGTACTAACTTCTAACACTTCAGAAAATAGAAGACAAATTCATATCTTGTGAAATCTGTTTTTCGTTTTTCCCAAAAGTTGTATATAATATTTTTTTTACCCAAAACAAAAAAGAGAAGTTTTTGTGGACGAGCTTTTGTGTTTTCTTTTCTGCATTTTTGTCCATTGGCCCAGATTTACGTGGTTTGTATGCTTTCTGCCCCCAGTAGCAACTATTGGGTGGTGTTTTTGCGCCCATAGAATAAAAAATCTGTGTATTGTAAAGAATTAATCTTTAAAAATATCAGACGCAGTATCGTTGATGAAGGGCATTATTACCAAAACGTGCCCCGATTTCTCTAGGGATAAATCCTTTTATCTTCTTCATGAATGGTTTTTGTTTTGATAATTTACTTACCTTCTTTTGGACCACACAATTTTGAAAATGGTACTTATGTATAAGCGCATATATATATATATATATATATATATATATATATATATATATATATAATTAAAAAATACATATAAATAAATAGATATAAACTCATGTTTAGAGTATGCAAATAAAATTTCATCTTTGTACTAACACATGTAAATCTTCTGATTGTATCAAAGTTTCAGCCAAAAAATGTAATTTGTCCATTCTAAAAATTAAAATTTCAAAATCAAAATATAATTGTTTATATAAAATTTATGTACAAGTATAATTTATTTCTTTTATTATTTATTTTCTATGAATCTAAGCAAACCTAAGTTAAATTAATTATCTAATAATAATATATCATTAATCCGAGTGTTACAGGTATGATCTCTTTAAATAAAATTTTAAATTCAAATCTTGTGTATAAAAAAAATATGATTGAAAAGAGAATTTCAATAAAAATGGTCCGTCAAATTTTTTTAATAAAAATTAATCATAAAAAGTACTAGTAAATATTATATACCAAATAAGTTAAACATTATAAAAATAAACAAAACATGCTTTAAAAAAAAAAAAAACTTAAGTATATAATGGGACAAGTAAAAGGCAGCCACAAGTTGTGATCAACATGTAACCATGACAACCCATCCTGAAGCAAGAAGAAGCTTAACACCACCTGCCACATGTCAAGTTTCAATTAACCTTCAAAGATTTCATTGGATGAGATTCTATCACACCCCATCCAAGCTATAACTCCCTCACTTTTTCTTGTCCTTGATGCTCCTCCTTAGTCCTCCTCCGCCTCAACTCCAACCTTTCTTCACTTCCCTTCACATGGCAGCTCTTGTGAAACCAATTTCCAATGTCACTCCCAAATTTGGCAGCAGCCCCAGAATGGGCTCATCACACTCCATCAAATTCAGCACCATAATAAGAATGTCTGCCACTGCCACCCCACCACCACCACCATCCACCTCCACAAAGCCAGCAAGCAGCAAGAAGGGCAACATCAAGGAGACCCTCTTAACTCCAAGGTTCTACACCACTGACTTTGATGAGATGGAGACACTCTTCAACACTGAGATCAACAAAAACCTCAACCAGGATGAGTTTGAGGCACTGCTCCAGGAGTTCAAGACTGACTACAACCAGACACACTTTGTCAGGAACAAGGAGTTCAAGGAAGCTGCTGACAAACTTGAGGGTCCCCTCAGACAGATCTTTGTGGAGTTCCTTGAGAGGTCCTGCACTGCTGAATTCTCTGGCTTCCTTCTCTACAAAGAGCTTGGAAGGAGGCTCAAGGTATGGTTCCTTTCCTTTCTAATTTCCTTTTTCTTTTCCTTGGAATTTGATTCAACATTCAAAGGGAATATTGAAAAAGGAGTTTAAATTCTATGTACTGTGGGAATAATTTTTTTTACACTGTCAATTAATCAAAATTCAATTTTAGACTGTGAATTAATCAGAAATCACCGCTTGTATGATTTTCTAAGGTAGTTATCTAAAAGTTAATAAATTTAACATATGTGATGGTTTTTAATTGGATGACAATGTAAAAAAAATGAGAATTTAAGTTCTATGTACTGTCGGAATGAAAAAAATTACATTGTCAATTAATCAGAAATCACCGTTGGTATGATTTTCTAAGGTAGTTATTGTAAAAGTTAACTAATTTAACATATTTGATGGTTTCTTATTGGATGACAATGTAGTAACTCTTTACATTGTCAATACATTCAGAGAATTGTTTTGGGGGGATATTAAAAAGTATAGATATTCATTGAGACAAGTTTTGTTCTTTCTCAATACAGTTCCAATTCTAACTTCTAAGTACTAGGATTCTGTTCTTATGATGTTGTGGTCGTTTGATGATTAATTCTTCTTTATGCATTTTTGGTCTTTCATTCTTGGCCTGATATATTATTTCTTTGGATGTTGATGTTACAGAAAACCAACCCTGTGGTGGCTGAGATTTTCTCACTGATGTCTAGGGATGAAGCCAGGCATGCTGGGTATGGAAACACCTTGTGCCTTTAATTTTTAATTATCCTTCTTTGATTTTCTATTTGATATCTTGTTTGTAGTGCATGACTTCATTTTGATTCTGTGCAGGTTTTTGAACAAGGGTTTATCTGATTTCAATTTGGCTCTGGACTTGGGTTTCTTGACCAAAGCTAGAAAATACACATTTTTCAAACCAAAGTTTATCTTCTATGCTACATACTTGTCTGAGAAAATTGGGTACTGGAGATACATAACCATATACAGACATCTCAAGGCCAACCCTGAGTTCCAATGTTATCCCATTTTTAAGTACTTTGAGAACTGGTGCCAGGATGAGAACAGGCATGGAGATTTCTTCTCTGCCCTGATGAAGGCACAGCCACAATTTCTAAATGACTGGAAGGCAAAGTTGTGGTCTCGATTCTTCTGTCTATCGGTAACTATTCCCTTTCGCCCACCATTTTGCATTCCTTTAAAGATTCTTAAGATGAAACCTCAATACCTAGTGGCAGTTGTTGCTAGCTTAAGTTTGTGAGAAAAGTAGGCATACAGAATCCTAGAGACCTCAATTGGTAATGCATATGGATAACAAGTATGTGCATGTTTAGATTGAAGTTAGAAATGTTGTGTGTGCATTACAATGCAAATCCAATGGATAAAAGCAAAAGGAAGGACCTTGATCCTTTGGCAAATTTACTTTTGCCTCAAAAGCACTTTTTCACCTGAAAACCAAACATGCACTATGTCCAAGATGCAAAATCTCATTCACCTTGGCATTACTTATCATGAAACAGTTTGTAGCAGCCGAAAGAGATCATGTTTGTCTCATCTATCAATATAAAGTTATTGTTTTAATCCTTCTTAACTGTACTTAAAACTTGGTTGTCAAATTTGCCCTGCAGGTTTATGTCACTATGTATCTCAATGATTGCCAACGTACCGCTTTCTACGAAGGCATTGGACTTAACACAAAAGAATTTGACATGCATGTCATTATCGAGGTTAGTTTGTGTTTGCATTTTTCTATAATCACCATTCCTCCATTGCTGTTTTGTATAATCATTATTTGTTTTTATCCATTCTCAATTACATAATCAATTTAGTAACAGAACATGATAAAATGAAAGTAATGGAGCCTCGAGTTAGCATTGAAAAATTATCACTAATAAAAGTCGATCAACAAACAACAAATGATGAACTCGTATATTACAACCAGTTACTCAAGCTTCAATTTCTGGATTGTTTTTGCAGACAAACCGCACAACTGCTCGGATTTTCCCAGCTGTTCTTGATGTTGAAAATCCAGAGTTCAAGCGGAAGTTGGACCGGATGGTGGTGATAAACGAGAAGCTTATTGCTGTTGGTGAGAGCGATGACATAGCTGTGGTGAAGAACTTAAAGAGGATCCCACTGGTTGCTGCCTTGGTGTCTGAACTCGTGGCTACATATCTAATGCCTCCAATTGAATCAGGGTCTGTAGATTTGGCAGAGTTTGAACCACAACTTGTGTACTAAAGTTATGTATAAATTGATTAAATTCCTTGTGTCCTTTGGATCTCCAAGAAAATGTTCATCTTGAGTGTTACTAGTATTGGTGCTAAAGTAAAATATGGTTGTACAAGACAGTGAGGAAACATTTACCATGATGAGGTCCTTTTAGTATTAATCATCTTTTTCTCCCATCCTTCCTTTTGTATTTCCTTTTTTTGTTTTTTTTAGAACATCATTAGGAGTCTTACCCTTATGAGTTACCTATCAGGAAATGATTCTTTCCTCACTCGTATGATCCCATTGGAAGGTCTAAGCAGCAAACATTGATCCTATTGCTTTTAGCAAACCTTTCTTTCTCTTGAATTTAGCGTTGTTTATTTACATTTAAATAAAACGAGTATGTGAATGCAAGTAACACCAACTAGCAACAATATTGAAAAGACACTGGAAATTGATTCCTTTGTTCTTTGAGATAAAAAAGGATTTATGTCATCATAGGCCAACAATATTAAAAAGAAACCAATCGATCTTTTCTAAATAAATAAAAATGTTATTCTTTATCTTAAATGTCCTATATTTTTTTTTTATATATATATAGAAACAAAAAATTACTCAATTTTTATGATTCCTTATTAGTTAGAGATGACATGAAGTTAGCCAATTAGTAAGAAAAATTATATATGTTTTGGCTTCAATATTCTTTTGATCCCTCAAATTTAGGTCAGTTTTGTTTTTGGTTTTCAAAACTTGAATTTATTTTTTTAATCATCAATTTCGAAAAATGTTATTTTTAGTGCATCTTACTTAAAAAAAAAATCACAAATTGTATATCTAAATTGCCAAAAATCAGTTAAGAGGACTAAAAAGAGCATCTTTTTGAAGTTGGAAGGCTTAAAAAAAGAAAATTTAATTTAGGGTGACTAAAAATAAAAGTATAAATTTGAGGGGGGAAAATATATTTAACCCATATGTTTTTATCCAATTGCCGTCAATTATTTTTATGGATTTAATTTTAATTCAATGACATTACTATAAAGCTTCTCATCATCATTATAACATTATTTTACTAGCTACGTTTTTGTTTAGAGGGTAAACACCAAACAGCTTTTTATTTGAGAATTGATCAGGGTTAATTCAACGCTTACTTAGTTTTAAAGTGAATTTTAAGATTTAAGATGAGATTTTGTAAATTTTTAAAAAAATTATAATTTAGTTTAGACTTAAATGTATTTTTTTCCTCAAACTTAGGTCATTGTTGTTTTTGGTCTCTCAAATTTATATATTTTTTAGTCCCTCAATTTTAAAAAGTATTCATTTTAGTTTCTTGTAAATGATTTTTTGTGATTTGGATGTATAATTTCTGATGATTTTGTTAGCTTTTCATTTAAAGAGCATGGCTTTCAGAAAAAGTTATGCAAAATTCTCATAATAGAACGATCGCCCTTATTTTAGTAAAAGTATATTTAATTAATCTTAATAGTTTAATATTATTTATTAGGTAATTTCTAATATTTTTTATATATTTTCAAACAATTTACCAACAAGTAAATTTATCTTTTGAAATTCTTGGTTTTGGCTTGAATATAAACACTTGCTTTTGGGCAAATGGACAAAAAGCTTCTAGGCTATTACCACTTGCAAGTAGGGGTGGGGAAAAAGCTAAACTAAATTGTACTGGCAACAAATTGAAGCGAACTCAAAAAAAACAAATTGCCCAAATCGAACTGAACTAAAAAACAGTTTGGATGAACCGAATCGAATTATTCTTTGATTTAGTTAACTGCATTCTAAAAATTTGAACTGATTTGTGCTCTAGATTGGTTTGAACTGAACTGAATTGCACTCTAAAAAAATGGTTCTTCATTCATTTTCAAATCAAGAATATAATTTTCATATTGTGGAGTATTTAATCAGTACAAGAGTGCATCTTAATTCACCAAATGAGGAAAATAATACACCTCTTCAATTGGCGTGTCTCAGTGGGTATGTTGAGGTTGTGAAGAAACAAATCATGGCTGGAGCTAATGCTAGTCTTTTAAACAGTCATGAGAGGACTCCAATGGAATGAATGGATGAAGCATTGAGTAGGTAAAAGCTAAAAGTAATGGATGCAATTAATGAAGCAGTCGCACTAGTTAAACTTCGTGGAGATCGGTTTCTGCGCAGGAAACCTGATGTTTATGCTACTCTAAGTAGCTTGTAATCTGATAGTTATACACGTTCATCTACAATGTTTAGTTTGTTAGTGTGAACAAAATAATGTAAGCATAAAAGGAACTATCATAGAGAGAAACTATTTATGAATTTTGATGATGTTACGTTATTCGATTTCCTCCCAATATCCATAATCCCTTGGAATGCAAGTACTTTATTCTTGTCAGTTGTAGTGTAGTGAAGTTAATGAAATCAACTTAATTCTCTGTTAATGATCTTTCATTGAAAATTCCCACGGAAGCAAGCTTTAACTAAGATGTAAATTTAAAGACAAAACTAATCCAGTAATTTGCAAGAAAAATGGAAATATTCAGAAGCCAAATTAGAAGTCAGTGAAAAACAAATACAGGTTCCTTGCAAACTGCATTTTTCTTTTTAAACTTTCATAAGTGACAGTTTGGCAGTGCACTGAACTGCTCTTTTAGCAGTTCAACATTTTAAGACTGAACGGCAGTTCAGTTTTTTACATTCAATTCGGATCAGTACCAGTTCGGTGCAGTTCAGTTCTTTTCGGCCAACCCTAATTGCAAGTCAGAATACAGGCAAATATGTCTTATAGCTGAACTAGGGGTTTGTAAAGAAGCCTTGTGAAGGAAGGAAGGTGAAAATAACAATACAAGAATCTTATCCTCAAATCCCTATTCACTGACAGACTTTAAAGTGAATGCAAATTTCTTACTATGTGGTACAAATATCAGTAACAGTGATCTTCAATTCCAAAATACACACTACTACTTATTTGGTAACATGTAACAACGAAATGCATGCCCCTTCAGAGCTTGGAAAAAACTGGTTTTCGTTTCTGCTTCTGTGCCATCACTGCTTCATTTAAGTCAGGGGATAGCAATCTGGCAGAATTCAAGGTTGCAACATAATCCAACCCCTGATCCACAGTTAAGTCCCTACTTTTAAGCAACACTGTTTTTGTCCCAACAACTGCAAGGGGAGACTTGGTCGCAATTGCTGCCAAGCCAACCGTTAAAAATTATATATTCATTTAGAAAAACATTGAGGTAGAGAGATATGAAGTGAGTAGAAGCTGCAATGCAATGCAATGCAATGCAATGTGTGTGAAATAAGTAGTGTAGGTAAGACCCTATGAAGCATGGACACCTCTGATTCAAAGTATTGTTGTGTCAGACACATTTCCGATACCAACACATTCGGACACTTATTCGACACTTTATTAGGTGTCATTCAAAAATTATGTTTTTGTTGGCTTGAACATTAAACCGCCACCTTCACACAACTAATAGAAAGTTGATATAAAAAGATAAATATATCATCAATTTAAATATTTTGTTATATATTACCCTTACCTTGCATAATAACTGAATTGTTCCACCCTCATTTGCCTGATAAGATTAAGTCATTCTTTCTTAGGCTATCTACTTAATTCCTTAGCCTCAGTTCTCCTAGGTAACACGTCATTAATTAATTTTCTTTTTCGCTAATACAACACAAATCTTTTGGCATGAGGGAAAATCTTTCATAAGAATCTTTTTTCTTTAGAAAGCATAAATCAAAATAACTATGTAAAGATAAAAAAAAAACAAAAAAAAAACAGTCCTTCTAACTTAAAACACCCAATTTCATTTTGAGAAGAAAATTCTCCAATGAAATAAACTAATGAACAAATTCAAAGTTTAATTCATTCAATTTGAATTTCTCTACTTGTGTGTATGTGGTGTCCCATGTACTATATTTTAGACATTAGTCGTATAAAAGTATCAAAGTGTCCGTTTCCTGTATGGTGTTGTGTTTCATAGGTAAGGCCCTACTATCACACATGTGGGAGAACTATCTACTTAAGAGTCCCTTTGTCCAAAATTCTCTTGAGCAGCAAGCACGTATTGTGAGCCAAATTAATCTTTTAATCCATAGATTTAGGCTTTGTTTTGGAGTTAGGAGGGGAAGGGAAGGAAAGAGATTTAAGGGGAAGGGAGGAAAAGGAAAGGGACGAAAATGAGAGAAATTCCTACCTCTTTATTTGAGAGTTAAAAATATATTAAGAGAAGGAAATAGAGAGTTAATAAGATACTTTTATAATTTTGTTCTTGAATTGTGATTAAGTATTTTGTATTTTGGTATTTTATTAACACTGGTTGAGGTATGATAGTAATTTTATTAACACTAGCTGGGGTAAGATAGTAATTTAATTACTTTTCCTTCTAAAATCCCTTAAATTGGGGGGACAACAATTTTTAGACTTTGGAGAATTTTAGAGGAGTTTTAAAAATCCTCAAATCCTTTCCCTCAAAAATTAAAACTCCCAAACAAAGATATATCTTTATCTAAACCTTTCCCTTCCCTCCCTTCCCCTCTAAAATTCCTCTCCCAAACAAAGCTTTAGGGGACACCCGTGGTCTTCCACTCAAAAATGAACCGACCAATTGAAGGGAGGGAGCTTACCTTGAGCGACATCTCGGACAGCCTGATGGAGATCATGTTTGGAAGGGAAAACGCGAGAAACGAGACCCAACTCCTTAGCCTCCTTACCGGAAAAAGTGCGACCGGTCAAAGCCAATTCCATGGCGTTGCCGAACCCTACAATAAGCGGCAACCTCTGAAGAGTGCCAAGGTCAGCGGCAAGGGCCAAATCCACTTCCTTCACCGAGAAAAACGCCTCCTCGCTGCACATCCTTATGTCGCACGCCGTCACTATATCAATTCCGCCACCGATGCACGCCCCATGTACGCTTGCGATCACCGGCTTCCGGCACCGTTCCAGGGCCGTGACCGCGTCTTGCATCGCCATTATCTCTCGCCGGAGGCTCTCGCCGGAGCCGGAGGAACCCGAACTCGCGGCGGTTGATCCTAGGAGGGACAGGTCAATGCCGGAGCAGAAGTGGGCCCCGGCGCCGGACAACACGATCACCTTCACCTCCGGGTTGTGATCCAGTGCGTGCAGAGCTTTCGGGAACTCGCTGAAGAATTCGCGCGAGAGAGCGTTCCGTCGTGACGGACGATTTAAGATAAGAAAGAACACACCCGAGTTTGGGCTCTCCTCCACAATTTCCAGGCTTGAGTATTTCTCTTCCATTCCCCCACTTCTAACCGCCACACACACATTTCCACCCTTTTGTACTAATACTTATTTTATTTAGGTTGTCACTTTTTTCTCCTTGTAGAGTCAATCTTGTTTGAGGTGTAATTAAACATTTTTTCGTTCTGCACTTTCCATATTACTTTCCAATGACTAATATGATCATTCTGAACATAATATGAAACCGATTTACCAATTACCATGATTAAAGAGACTATCTAAAACCTAATTTCTTACGTCAATAATTCAATCCTCGATGAAGATGTATCCTATAAACTCTCAAGGTGAAGTTCATTTTTAAATTAATTTTATTGCTTCATTTGTTTAAAATATCAATATCAATGTTAATGTGCATCTTTGCTTACAACTCTCAAATAGACATGAGAACCGTACGAGACAAAATGTAGGGGCGTACGATATTCAACGGCAATAAAAATAAAATAGAGAGAAAAGAGCAAAAGATAAAATAAAATGATGTTTCTTGACCCTGTATTATTCCATTGACAGCTTTTATAAACAAAAGGAAATTCTGTTGTAACAGAATTCTTGGGCAAAAGGACAAAAGCAGAAGAAACATCTCGAAGCTCCTATTTGACTATGGGCCTGAGATTCTCAAGGCTATATATAATCTTGTAAATACTTAGGAGTATGCTTAGTGCGATTGGGCCTGATGTAAGGTCCAACAATCGTCTTCCCTGGAAAACCAACATCGTCCTCGATGTTTGACTTCAAAGCTGACGAGGACTCCACTTGCTGTTGGGTTGCGGTACGAGTGTCAGCATAAGCAATAATAGCAGGTGTAGTTGTCAAGGTAGAAGGTGCAGAGTTTGGACGGTCACGATCCAATGACTCAGCATGCACGGTTGAGATGCTGCCGACAGAGAGAGAGTTGGTATCAGTCACTGGAGAGGCGTCATTATGGCTAGCAAGCTTTGTAACTTTCTTAGTTTGAACCTGAGAGTTAGAGTATTGTATCGACGTCTCTAACAAAGCCATGTCTTCCCAGGTGGAATCTTCCGGACTCAGATCACTCCACTGTAATAACACCTGAGGTACCAGCTGCTCGTTGCGGCGAATTGTACGGTGATCAAGGATTGCTATAGGATGATGAATCAGAGGCAACTGCTCCGTGGAAACTGGTAGAGGATGGAGGGTGAAGGATTTATCTATATGAAACGATTTCAGCATCGAGACATGGAACACGGGATGGATCCGCGAGTGTGAAGGGAGCTGCAGGCGATAGGCTACTTCCCCTATGCGTTCCAACACCGTGAAGGGACCATAAAAGCGTAGAGCTAACTTTTGAGAAGACCTTCTGTGCACAGAAAGTTGACGGTAAGGCTGCAAGCGGAGTAAAACCAGGTCACCTTTCACAAAGGTGATATTCTTTCTGTGTTTATCTTCCTGATTTTTCATGTCTAGTTTCGCCTTTTGAAGATTATTTTTGAGAAAGTTTAATATACTATCTCTGGTGCGAAGATTGTTATCAACAGCCTCTACTGGAGATGTTCCTAGAGTGTATTCTAAGAGACATGGAGGAGAACGACCAAACATGGCTTGAAACGGAGTCATACCGATGCTTCTGTTGAAGGCGGTATTGTAGTGATACTCGGCCAACGTAAGGTAACTAACCCATTTGTGAGGTTGTGTATGAGTAAAGCCCCGTAAATATTGCTCAATTTCTCTGTTAACCCTTTCTGTTTGCCCATCAGATTGAGGATGGTAAGTACTACTATAGCTCAATTTTGTGCCCTGCATCTGGAACAAGGACTGCCAAAAATTGCTTAGGAAAATTGGGTCCCTATCCGAGATGATGGATGCTGCTAACCCATGCAATTTCCCAATATTGTTCCAAAACTCCGTAGCTACACGCTCCACTGTGTAATTAGTTGGTAAAGGAACAAAATGTACACCCTTTGAGAGACGATCCACTACCACCAAAATGGTGGTGAATCCTTTAGAGGCTGGAAGATGTGTGATGAAATCCATAGTGAGATCCGTCCAAATGTTCAGAGGAATTGGTAAGGGTTGTAACAACCCGTAAGGTGCGTGATTCGAGCCCTTAGTTTTCTGACAAATTTCACAATTTTGGACAAAATTCTTTACTTGCTGACTCATGCCTTTCCATGTATAATGGAACCCCATACGTCTCAGAGTTCGACGGATGCCGCCATGACCGCCTGCTGGGGAGGAGTGAAATTCTTCAAGGAATTGAGGAATAAGGCTAGAGTTTTCCGGAAGAAACAACCGGCCACGATTGAAGAGAAGTTGTCCCTGTAAACGCCACTGTGACATCGAATTGGGCGTTGAAATCAAGTCTTGTAAAATTTGTTGTGTGAATTTGTCATTTTTCATTTCCTGGATCACTGTAACCAAATAATCACTAGTTGGCATAGACAACAACTGTAGAGAAGGAGAAGGAACTTTGTCTTCCGTAAGTCTTGATAAAGTATCTGCCACCGTGTTGGTTTTGCCAGCTTTGTACACAATCGAATACTGAAATCCCAACAATTTTGAAAGGAATTGTTGTTGTTCCGGAGATTGGATCACTTGAGTCAACATATTGGAGAGACTCTTGTGATCTGTGCGAATAGTAAATGGTGCTCCCAGCAAGTAATGGCGCCATTTCTTTACGCATGAAGTAACTGCAAAAATTTCCCTGATGTACGTAGATTTCCCTTGCATAGTGTGGGAAAGTTTTCTGCTGAAATAGGCAATAGGGTGATTATTTTGCATCAACACCGCACCCACACCTGTGCCTGAGGCATCAGTTTCAATCACAAAAGGTTGTGAGAAATCTGGAAGGGCTAGAACCGGAGCTGTAGTGAGTAAGTGTTTAAGTTGAGCAAACGCTTTTGAAGCTGCCGGTGTCCAATGAAAACCTCCCTTAGTAAGTAGGTATGTAAGGGGAGAAGCCACGGTAGCATAGTTTGGAATAAAACGGCGATAATAACCTGCCAATCCCAAAAATGCGCGTAATTGTGTCACTGATTGCGGAAGTGGCCATTGGTAAATGGACTCTATTTTGGAGGGGTCGGGTGAAAGACCTGTAGCTTCTATAATGTGACCCAAAAAATGAATGCTAGTTACCGCAAAAGTGCATTTGCTGCGTTTAGCAAACAATGAATGTTTTCGAAGAATCTTAAAAACCTCAGTAAGATGGGCCAAATGATCCTGCAAATTAGCACTGTAAACCATAATATCATCAAAAAAAAATGACCACAAACTTACGTAGCAGAGGTCCAAAAGCCTCATTCATAGTTGTCTGGAAAGTTGAGGGTGCGTTAGATAATCCAAAAGGCATCACCAAGAATTCAAAATGACCATGATGGGTGCGGAACGCAGTTTTGCTAATATCCTCTTCATGCATTCTAATTTGATGATAACCGGAACGCAAATCCAGTTTAGAAAAAACTGTTGACCCATGTAATTCGTCTAATAATTCGTCCACTGTTGGAATAGGGAATTTATCCTGCACCGTGACAGCACTTAGAGCTCTATAATCCACACAAAAGCGCCATGTCCCATCTTTTTTTCTAACAAGCATTACTGGTGAGCTAAATGGGGAGTGACTTGGGCGAATGTGACCCCTTTGCAACATGTCTTGTACCATACGTTCAATCTCTTGTTTTTGGAAATGTGGGTATCGGTAAGGTCGTACCTGGACAGGTTTGGTGTTAGGATTAAGGGTTATGTGGTGGTTATGGGTTCTATTTGGGGGAAGTTGGTTTGGGATAGAGAAAATGTCTTGAAAGTTGTCTAAAAGAGAGGTTAAAGCTTCGTTGGTTTGAGGAGCACTAGTGGTATGAGGAATAGTGTCTGTAGTCAAGCACATTAGACAAGAGGAAATCGCATTCTGGGCCATGAGTTTATATAATTTGGCTGGTGTAATGTTGGTTGGGGTGTCATAATGGGTTCCATGTAAGATAATGGGAGTTTGGTGGATGGTGAATGTCATGGTCATCAAACTATAATCAGTTGTCACTGGACCTAGGGTGGCTAGCCATTGGGTTCCTAGAACCACATCTGCACCCTGTAAAGCTAATACAAATAAGTCCAAACAAGTTATGTGAGATTGTAATTGTAGGGAAACTGAACGGCAAACATTTTCACATAAAAGCGTGTCCCCATTTCCTACGTGTACTTGGAAAGGAGGAATCATGAGCATCACCAAATTCAAATGTGTAGCCATCCTAGCAGTGATGAAGTTATGGGTACTCCCACTGTCAATTAGCATCTGAACATGCTTGTTGTTTATGGACCCTTGAATTCTAAAAGAGCGAGAAGACTTATGTCCAAACAAAGCATTAAAGCTGATGGCTGGGGAATGACTCTGCTCGGGAGTCGGGTCTGGTGGTTCCTCCGAAGGAATAGGCGGAGGAGGTTCCGATTCTTCCTCTTCCAAACCCTCTAATAACAGAAGAGTGGAGCGTCCTTTGCATTTGTGTCCTGGAATAAAACACTCATCACAGTTGTAGCAAAGGCCCCGGTCACGACGTTGTTGGCGTTCGGCTGCGGAAAGCAACTTAACCAGAATGGGAAGTATGGTGTTGAGGGGACGTGGGTTTAATGGAGGTGCTGGCAGTGTGAGTTGTGGGTTGGGTTTAGGGGTCCAAGTACGAGGAGGACGATCATCAGCAAACTGATCTTCGTATACCCGGGCCAGAGCAAAAGCTTCCGTACAATGACGAGGTCGTAACGGTAGCATAGAGCGGCGAATGCGAGGGTGAAGACCGCTAATGAACATGCTTTTAACAATGTCTGCATGTAAACCAGGAACCCGGCTACTCAAAGCTTCAAACTTGGACTGGTAATCCAAGACCGAACCGGTCTGGGTAAGCTTGGATAGAGCCCCGGCAGGATCGTCAAATTTCGTGGGACCGAATCGACGCCGTAATGCTATCGTGAAGGTTGGCCAATCCAATAAGGTACCCTCACTCAATATACCTTGAAACCATCGCGAGGCTGGTTGGTCCAGATGAAAAGAGGCTAGTAATAGTCTATGCGTCACCGGAATTTGATTATAAAGGCAATATTGATCTACCTGAAACAACCAATCGGTAGGGTCACCTGATGCAAAACGGGGAAATGCCAGTTTTAATCGTTGTGGTTGCTGGGCAGGACCAGGGGATACTCGAAGTTGTCCGGCTACGGCAAGTACCTCCTGACGGAGTTCCGTACGCAAATCGTCTATTTGGGCTCTAATAAGATCAGGCAGTTGCAGCTGCTGCGTTTGCAATTCCTCCACTCGTGCTGTGAGATCACGCAAACGGGTATTGTCTGCCATGGAAGGATGAGAGCATCAATGAAAGCACCAAATGTAGGGGCGTACGATATTCAACGGCAATAAAAATAAAATAGAGAGAAAAGAGCAAAAGATAAAATAAAATGATGTTTCTTGTCCCTGTATTATTCCATCGACAGCTTTTATAAACAAAAGGGAATTCTGTTGTAACAGAATTTTTGGGCAAAAGGACAAAAGCAGAAGAAACATCTCGAAGCTCCTATTTGACTATGGGCCTGAGGTTCTCAAGGTTATATATAGTCTTGTAAATACTTAGGAGTATGCTTAGTGCGATTGGGCCTGATGTAAGGTCCAACACAAAACGGTGATGATTATTGTCTTCTCAATTTCCAATTCCGACTCCCGAACATATTTTCGTACTCGTTCTTGATATTTAATGGGTTAAAATTTGTTACTCCATCTCTGTCCTTGTTGGGTATCGGGTATCCCCATCCTCGTCTCGTCCTCGATTCAGATTTGTAAAATAAGTTTTTTTTTTAAAAAACATTATATTAAAAATCTGATTTTAGAAAAAATAAGTTGATTGTTACACATTTATTTTTAACTATTTATATATCAACAAATTCATTTAGTGCATTTGTCTACAAAAATCATCAAGAAAAAAATCTTAAATTATGTAAAACTTTTAAAATAAAATTAACAAGTAATAAATAAAATTTTAATAATTTTATCATCGGGAGAGGTACGGGCTCGAGTATGGATATGGGCATGGGACGGGTAGTGACATCCTCATCCTTGTCCTCAACCCTAATTATAAAAGTCAGATGATCCCCAAATTCGTACCAAAAAATTCGTACCTAGTCAACTTGAGTATTTCCCGTCATAGTCAGGATGAGTTTGGTTGGGTACCTAAGGGTACGAATTTGATTGCCATGCCTACTTTCAAATTTTGATTCTTTTATTTATTTTTTAAATGAAAGCAAGCTTTACTCTTCCTACATGAAAAAACTTTCAATGAGATTAACTTTCAGCAAGAAATGCAATGCAAGTCATTACATTATGTGTTTTAAGAATGGTATGCTTCAATAGAAATATTCTTTGTTTCAAATTTCATTTTTACATTTTTAGATTGTGCATTTTCTATCTTATGACTTTATTTCCCATGAACTACCAATTCTCAGAAGAAAAAAAATGGTCTTATTCAAAGTATTCGTAAATAATGTGTTGGAAATTATCTTTAAAGAAATTGTTGGTTTTCCTCTTACTCAAAGTAATGTTTTTATGTGATTTGTTTTGAAAAAAAAAATATATATTTTACAATCATTCAAGGAAGTAATTCAAGATAATGTTCAGTTCTTTATATAATGCCAATCTCATCAAAATGTAAAATATTATATATGCATTTCTTAAACGGCACAATTCACGTTAATAGCCAGTTAATGGAATGCAGTCAAAAAGAAAAAAACTTGTTGATGGAATACCAAGATAATTTTTTTGATGGGGTTTACTCAAATGAATTTTCCTGTCAAAAGAATGTTGAATTGAATGCAATTGCATTATAGTTAAATAAAAGTTTGTATAAATTACTCTATTTCAAATTGGTACCTTATTCATTACGTTTTGTTTCAGCCATTGTAAGAAAAGGCCACGGTATACTAGACAAAGTATAAGTGTTTTGGGGTACAAAAACATAGTAGAATCTGGTAACGTGTTGGCTATTGGATTGTTAAATAAAGTAGAATCTGGTCAATGGCCAGATTGACAAATCACCATCTTCCTTTATTTCCAGTCATGTGGTTTAAACATCAAGTGTCCAAATTACCAGTAATCAGAGTTGGTACAATTTGATGTTGTCACCATGAGAAGGACATGATTTGAATCAAAATCGTCATTATCAACGTGTTCCATTTAAGATTCATCCTCCTTCATTTGCTTTCCTTTATTATTGTAACACCTATATCCGCAAAGTGACCCCATTTTTTACATGCACAACACTATATATTCCTTATATCAAATTTCATCTGCCCTCCTATATTTATCTTTTTGAGAGCTGTCCTCCTATATTTTAATCACCTCACTTTTTGCAAATTTTCTACTATCTACATTCTCCTTGTTGTTGGTCACCACTAAAATTCTGATTTGAGACCTTGCTTGGGCCTTCACCAAAATCTTTCAATTTGTTCTTCCATTTCCCTACTTGTTTTTATTTCCCCACCATCATTTCTTTGAGAGGCTTGTGCCTGCAAAAGCCTGAGCAACTACTCTCTCACCAGTCACCACTTCTCTCTAGAGGCCTTTGTTCATGAGCTTTACGAGAATTTTGTAGCTCCTCCACCCTCACCTTTTTAAGATCCTTTGATTCCTCAATTAATTCTTGATCATTCATTTACAACGACTCATTGTTTGCAAAGAGATTGAAACTTTTTCTTTATAAGCCAAAGAGATTGAAGCTTCACTTTCTTAATTTTGTCATCACCTCAGTATGACTTGTTCATAATATTCCAAGCCTCCTTAGCTGAATTGGCTAAACTATCTTCTCAAAGCTGGCAGAATCAACAGTTCAGCACATTAATGGATCAAGAAGAAAGTTTTTTTAGTCTTTCTTATTGGACTTCACAGTCGGCTGTCCAGTCATAGCATATTCTGGAGCACGGTAACCATAAGTTTCCATGACATAGGTGAAAACATGTGCTTTGTCAATAACAGGACCTTTTGCAAGACCAAAGTCTGAAAGCTTTGGATGATTTGAGGCCTCTATAGATGACCGGAGGATTTGATTGTTTAATCATTAAACATTAGTTGTCATCAAAATAACTGCATTCTGTTTAAAAGGAAGTAATGTAAAATACACAGCATTTATTCTCCACTGTTCAGAAAAAATGGAAACATCTCTAGCAAAAAATATAATCATACAATGGTTATCATACGTATGGCATTCCTTTTCCATAACTGGCTAGAACATGGAAGGCTAGTCCACACTCTAAGTTGATTAGGGTTTGTTAGAAAAAGCTTTTAGATTTGAATTTTGAACAGCCCCTACATGTATAGCATATATATAATATATGCATCATGAATGAAAAATATAATTTCCAGCGTGATTCTTTTCTCTGTCTCTCTTGAATGAGCTAAAGCAGAACCCCAAATGGGTAAAAGAGCTTCGCTCCATCCTTCTTGTTAAATCTATGGTGTGGAAATTTCATTAGTCATTATGAGAAAGTACTGAACTAAAACTAAAAGGAAGAAATCCTAATTATGGAATTAGGAGGGATAGAAACAATCATACCATGAAGGTGGTCTTCCAATGAACCCATTGGCATAAATTCATAAACTAAGAGGCGTTGATCCTCATTCACACAGTATCCAATGAGATTCTCAAGATTAGGGTGGTGTAGAAGACTGAGCATGAGAACCTTCCCAAGGAATTCCTGATTACCCTGAAGACAGTTTATGTCTAACTGTTTAACAGCAACAACCTGTACAGGTAAATGTGCAAATGTCAGGACTCAGTAGTCACTATTCACCAAACAAAATCTCTTTGACTTTGAGCATTGGAGATTAAAAAAAGTGCCCGTTATTCCTTTCAGTTTATCCTATTTCGATCATTTCCAATCCTTGCACATGGGAATGAGACCTGCTGCTACATGTGGGATAAGTACGAGGAGGTTTACAACAACTTATACATTCTGTTTAACCAACTGAGCTAGAATAGAAAGAATTACCTGAGACGTAGTTTGGAGGCAGCCCTTGTAGACCCATCCGAAACGACCTTCCCCTAAGAGTGACTCCGGCCTGAAAGTAAAAGTTTGGACACCATCACTTAGTAACTGTAGCTTGTCTGCTCCTGCTATCCAATGCAAATTACTATTATATTTAACCAAAGGGTGAGTGTGTGTGTGTGTGTGTGAGTGAGAAGCTTAATAACTGAATTGAATAACAACTAAGGATAGGAAATAACTAACTAACCAGATGCAAAAGGCAATCTGGAAATACTAGAGGGGTCAGTGAGATTAAAATCATGATTATGGATTTCGTCATCCTCCCTCGAATCCAAACATGAAAAACAACCCATTCCAATTCCTTCCTTAATCACACGGAGATGAATCAATCAAAACCTGATCTTCCACTCTTAAAACTAAACAGATTCTAATGTTTTCTATTTTAAAGACTTAGATATTGGAACAAAAAGTCGTTGTTTCAAGTAGTATTGAACTTAAACAAGTTCTCGTGTTCCCTTAAATAAGATCTCGTGTTTTAATTTTGTAGATGAAAAAAACTGGTTGAAAGGAAAAAAATTTCGTTAAAGATAGTTTTCCAACCAAAATTAGTAATTAGTAAAATCAATTTATATTGCATATCAAAAACATTATTAAAAAAAAAAAAAAAGACTTGGATATTGGTGGAATTGGATTCTCAAACTCTGACGCGGGAACATCACCTGCCATTCTTCTAATTTTCACCGTTAGATTATGGAAGGGAATTGGATTCTCTAACTTTGACGGGGGAATTTATATTGCGGTTCTTCTAATTTGGGCCGTTGGATTATTGATGGGTGAAAACTAGGATACTCAGTAAAAAATTATGTTTCATGACCACTGTTTTGTTTTTTCCCATAAAAGAGAGTGAGGTTGTTTTACTGATCAGTTCAGTTTAAATTCTTTAGCAAAATCAAATCTGAAAAAAAAATGCAGTTTAAATTGATTTGGATAGTTCAATTTGTACCTATACTATCCTCACATAACTGTATTACATTCAAAGAAATGTCAATTGTTAAAACCATAATACTCTATTAAACCTATAGAAAATTCATACTATGCAAGACAAATATAACTTTCAATTTTCAGAGTCCATATACTTCTACTGATGGACATATTGAAGTATTTGGTGTTAAAAGTAGTATAACTCTTAAAATATTGGCTACTAAAAAAATTACATAACATGATTGGTATAGTAAAGTTTTAAATAAAAAAATATACATATTTATAAGTTTAGTTTTGATTTAACTAAATAGTTTTCAAAATCAAATACAAAAATTGATCAATCTAATTATAAAATTGCTTTTTATTTTTATTTTTGATTTGTTCAGCTTTCAATTAATTTAGATGCACCACCAACTAACTAAGAAACGAACAAAAAATCAAGAACTAAATACAAAATTATATTGCCTAAGTCCATGGCCATTAGGAATGTTCATGATTTAGGTATTTCCATAACTATAATCATGCCTAATAAATAACTATATTATAAGTGGATATTATAATTATAATTATAACTATTTTTTTAGAAATGGATATAATTTGATATAACTAATTATTATTTTTAAAATATGACTATATAACTAATTATAAATAAACTAGTTGTATAACTAACTATATAACAAGTTACATCTAAAATCAATTATATAACTAGTTATGAATAAATAAAAATAAGTTATTTGAAATACTCATTTCTATAAAATTAGTTATAATTTTAGAACTACAACTATTTTTAAATAAAAATAAGATATTTGAAATACTCATGAACATAAAATTGGTTATAGTTTTATACCTACTTTTATACAACTAGGTATAGTTACTTTTTTTAAAAAAAAAAATTTTAGCATCCCTAATGATCATGTTGTTTCTAGCTAAGGAGTTCACCGGAGAGTACAATGCTTGAGTCATGCATGACCAATCCATGGCCGCGTGCAAGGAATGGAATTATACAATTGGTAGTGTATGATACACAAAACCCAAAAGTTGATAGCACAATACACAAACCAATGATTATATGTACAAGTTCTTGGCTTGCCAATTGCCATACATTCATCCCACCAACTACTGTACAAATAATATTTGAAAGCAAGATGAAATCATACACTTAGCACAAACAAATAAAGCTCCTTCAATCCGATTTACTTTTTCTGGCTGTTTTACCTTCTTTTCCAGGCTGCACTAGAAATTTGAATGTCCACACTGCAAAAATAGTTGCTTCTATGGGAGCAAGCCAATACACAAGAAAGTGCTCCTTTGTTATGTGATCCCCTCGAGCATAAGCCCATCCCATTACCTGAACAAGTCAAACAAGGTTTCTTAGCAATAAAACAACAAAGGTTTCTTCTATAAGGAGGGATCAACTTACAACAAGAATAACTCTAAAGTAACTCTTTTAGAGTTACTTCTTATCCTCACCATACATTTTCTTCAAATTTAATGATTCTAATAAGTCATTAATCTTATCCGTTAGATTCCAAGAAAATGAATGATGAAAATGAGGAGTAATTCTAGAAGAGTTACTCTTGATGTAAGTTGATTCCTCCTCTTCTTCTATTATATGGTTCACATAACCAAAGTTTCTCTGATTTATGGTTTCTTCTATAGCAATACTTACGGATGCAGGGTTCATGCAACCACCAGTCAGATCAGAGCCAAGTATGTGAAGTGTTAACTTGGAGAGGCTGGAGATCCAAGTCTTCATGAAGAAATTTTCACGAATTTTCGTGGCGAGTCCAAGTGAAATGGTTACAATTGCAAATGTTAGTAATCCTTCTGTCAGCGAACCCTGATGAATGTCAACGTTCAGGCGTGGTCCCAGTCCAACTTCAGGAATGGTATCAATAAGAAGTTTAACTCCAACAATCGATCCAGCCACCTGGAGAGATTGAAAACCATGCATATTTTGAATGATAATCTCCGATTCATGTTGAGTTTTGAAGCATTCACGCATACAGTTGAGATGTGTAATAAACAAGAAACAACTACAGGAAACAGTTATGTAATGAGGTTACTCTCTAGTTTTTTAAGTTTAGAATAGCCAACAATTATTACATAGTTGCTATAGGTAAGAGAACACTCAAGCCTCCTTATTAATCTTCATCATCAATGTTTGCAAATGAGCATATATACAAAACTGCAAACTCTATTTGCAAGTATTTGAAAGCTTGTGATGTGAGCCTCTGTGCGTGATCATGTGCAAGATAGAGGAGGAATCTACAAAGTATCTAAGCACATAGGCCTTTAAAGTTTACACTGATATCCAGTGGATTTCTATAGCAATATTTAATTGACTTCATAAAATTAAGGATCAATTGACTGGAAGGAACTCTGAAAAGGTCATCTAGCTTACTTTACAAAATTGGAATTTACTTATATAAACAATGAATCTCAAATTTGAATTTTTACCTAAATCAAACATAAAAGCATCAACACAAAGAAGTGATTCGGTGAATAACTATAGGCTATGAAAACAATTTTATAATGTATCAAGGTCAGTAGATTGAAGAAGATAGATGTGTTAGAGTCTTCCCTTAGAGGTTAGGTACTTATCAGTAACTTTCTAGTCCTCCTAGCCCATGCTTTGTGATATTAAGACAAGTAAAATCAAACATAAGAAAAGCATGTATAGAACCGTCAAAATGGCCCAGCCCGGCCCTGGCCCGGAGGGGCAAAAAGCCAACCGTGCTGCACGTATTTCAAATCTTCAGTGAAAATTCCAAACATCAAAAAGGAATAACATTGCTTCAAATTTTTACTATCCAAGTATCAAAGAGTTGACTGCCTATAAATATAGTTAAGCCATCTTCTGCATATGAAGAATTTGAAGAAATAATTAAGATCTGTCTTAGAATGTGAGTTTTGGACCTAACTCAACCTCAAAAGTTAGCTCATAGGGTGAGGGTTGTTCTCCACTTATATACTCTGACTTGGCACTATCTCTAGTCGATGTGGGACTTGGATTATTCCCAATATGGTGAGTGGCCCGTTAATGGATCTAGAATAGGCTCTATTACCATCTTAGAATGTGGGTTTGGACCTAACTCAACCCTAAAAGCTAGCTCATAGGGTGAGGGATTGTTTTCCACTTATATACTCTGACTTGGCACTATCTTTAGCCAATGTAGGACTTGGGTTATTCCCAATAATCTGAAATGCTCCCCACCCAACATGAGATTATTTTGAAGTTAAATAATTGTCAGTGCCAGCAAATCGGGCACAATAGCACAAAGTCAAAGACACAGGTAGATAATGGAATCTTGTAGGGTGGAAACAAGCTCATTCAATCCCAAAAACCTAGTCAAAGATAACAATTCTAATAAAAAAAGAAGGACCATTTGACTCATAACTCACAACACATTCGATTCAGAGAATTCATCAACCAACAATTTTTAATAAAAAAAAAAAAAATCTACTAGCATTTAATTCAACTAAACTTCTGAACCTTTTAATCAGTCTAATCAGAAGAAAAAGGAACACAATTAACCAGCAACAGCAGGAAATTCAACACCAGCCAAATGACTCAAATCTAAGTCTTCACCACACAAAGGTTCAAAAAGGGAAAAAAAAAAAAAAAAAAACTCGACTTTCAGATACGGTGTCTATGTTAATTTGACATAAAAAAAAAATTAAGCAAGACCCACAATTCTGCTTTCACCAAAAAAGAATCAAATTTCAAATCCAAGCAATTAAAATAACCATGGCAGGGAAAGAAAAAAAGAACCTAATTGAAAGGGTATTTATTGGTAACAGAAGAAAAGTCGGGGAGATATTAGGTGAATTGGATGGTTAAGCGAGAAAATAAGAGGGACTCTGTTAACAAAAGCTAACATTCTAACACATTAACATCTGCTTATAAAATAACATAAAATTAAGAAACAAAGCCAAAACCTGAGCGGGGATTCTGGCGCCAACGCAGTAGAGGAAGTTGTTAAAATCCCTGGTGATAGCATCGGCCAGAACGGTGAGGGGGTTGTAGGCCGCGCCACGTGTAACCTTGACGAGGAAGGCGAAGAAGAACATGTTGGCGACGGAGAAGGTGGTTTTGATAACCTCACCGAGAGGTCCATGAGCGAAGCCAAGGTGTTTGAAGACGAGGATACGAAGAAGAACACCGGACCATACCCACATGAAAGACAGAACGAAGTCTGAAACCAGAAGCCTGGCTCGTCCCATCTTCTTCAACGACAATGGGGAATGTACGTATGTATGTGTCTGTCTGCTACATGCCCGTGTTTGTTTCTCTTTGTTTAAGGGAAAATGCTCCTGTGGACAAAGGAACCTGGTTCCCAAAATAGTAAATTGAAACTTGACCACTTGTGTTTTTAGCACTTTTTAATTTTAAAAATCTGATTTCTTTTTTTATGAGAATCTTGAATTTATCTTTCTTTTCTCATTCTTAGGTTTAACTTTTATATTTTGCTATACGATTTGTTGTCCGAGTATCATTTTAAAAAAAAAATGTATATCAAAAACAGAATTAAGAAAATTAGTAGGCTAAAAACAGAAATAATTGTTTGGATTGTAGTTTGAATGTTTGGATTGTAGTTTGCATTAGTATCCCAATATTGTTTTCCCAAACTGAGTTCTCAAGCTAAATTTTAGTTTCAAATATACTTTTGCAGTGGAACCAAACATAATATCAAATTCATTTTTCTCCCCCCAAACTGAGTTTAGAGCTTTCCCACTGACAAACCAAACACAGCCTTATTTGCAACTCAACTAAATACACATCTCGACATGGCATTATGTCTAGACAAGCATTAACTAACAGCATCGAACTTCTTTTGAAGACGCCAAGTTTGGTCGTTGGAGCTTTGAACTAACTGAGTCACTTTCTTGGTATTGGTGTCCGAAGAATGATTAAATTCTTGACTTGGTAATACTCAATACTCAATTCATTTCCGACATGAATATTTTGGATCATTGTCTCATTTCAATGAAGAATACAATAATTGATTAGGGTCTTAAATATTTTAGGACTTTGAATTGTTGGTTTATGGATAAGAAGTATGGTGAGTTTGTAGAGAGGGTTTGGAGGTGCATGATTGGAGACCCTTTGTACATGAAAACTTAAAAACTTTGAAGAATACATTGAAAGTTTGGAATAAGGAGCAATTTAGAAAGAAGATTCATAATATTGGGTAGGAGATTAATGAATTGATCAAGTCATGAGGAGAGACTATTGAAAATGAATTAGAAGAAGACTTTTGAAAAGTGGTTGTAGTGAATTGTTATTGAGATAAAAGTCAAGAGTGAAATGAGTGTTAGAGGGGACCAAAATACTAGAACTTTTCATTCAATGGTTAATTGGAGGCGAAAGAAAAACATGTAGAGTAAAGGAGGAAGTAAAACAATTCTTTGAGATGTTCAATGATCATGCATGGGTAAGGCCTTGCTTCAGGGGGTGGCTTTCAAGAAGATTTCCTAGGAGGAAAATTCCATGTTGACAATTAAATTTGATTAATTGAAAATTAAGGAGTTGGTGTGAGATTGTGGTAGTGAAAAAAGTTCGGTCCAGCTCACTTTAACTTCAAGTTCATCAAAACATTTTGGAATATGTTGAAGAAAGATGTTGTGAGATTTCTTGATGATTTCATGACAATGGAGTGTTTTCTAGAGGCACCAATCATTCTTTCGTAGCACTTATGAAAAAAAAAAACTAACTGATGATACACAAGAACTGGGGGGATTTAGGCTAAAATTAAAATAAAAAAAACACCCATTTATTCACTTTTTTACATTTACATTTTAAAATATTCTCTCCTCTTCATGTCTTGGCCTTGAGCTTAATAATTTTAGCATACTGTTTGTAAGGAATTGTGCCAACTTGGTATTATTTTGCAAATAGTTAGGTGAAATGTGAAGAGTGAGCTGCAAGTCACTCTTTAATACACTTCTTCTAATGGATATTAATTAAAAATTATTAAAAACTATAACATTACAAGAAGATTTTTTTTTGTAAATTTTTTTTTAAAAAGAAACTAGATAGTAACCGTGCACAGGTAAATTTGATGGGATAATTTATTTGAATTATATAAAAATATATTAACATTTATTAATTTTTATATTATTAAATAATCTAAAATCAATTCAATATCCACAATATATAACCTATTTATTAATAAGAAATAATAGAAAATAATTAAATGTGATTAGCTTTTAATATAATTATAAAATTTATTTTTATAATATTGTTCTGTGAAGTCAAAGAAGTTTATATAAACAAATAAAATTACATAACAAAATTCAAATGAAAATAAAATAAAATTATTTAAGAGGTGATTATTTTTAAAGATAATTTTTTTGACAGCAATGCTATATAGCACAAAAGTTTTATGCACGAACACTATAAAAACAAAAGTCGAAATGTGATTGGAAATTAATTACATGTTCTTTTAAATCAAAATTAAAATTTGTCATAATTAAAATATAAATGGGCAATAATTCTCTCTATTATATATATATATTTGAAAATAATGTGCATATATGAAAAATAATCAAATTACTAATGAGACTATAAGCAATCATTATACTATTATACAACAATGTAATTTTATTATTATTATTATTATTATTCACATATATTGGATTAAAATTTTAAAAAAAAATTCTTATAACAAAATTTTATGATATTCAATTAAAACCTTTAAAATTATTTTAGAAGGACAATAAAATCCAATAATGTTCAATTAAAAAAATTTATAACTTAAAAAAAATTCATATTTAAAGTAACAAATTTAAATGGATTTTTTTAAAATCAATTTCATACGACTTTTAAGTAGAAATTATAAATAATACACTCATCAAAGAATCTCACTCAAATTATTAAGATTTTGGTAAACTTTTTCTTTTCTTTATCTACCGGTTGCTGAAGTTTCTTTTTTTCCATCACATATAATTTTTTCTCAATTTGTTAAAGACAATATAAACATTTACAATCACGTCCACTAGTTCATAATTTCCCGTTTGTACACAATTCTAAGCACAAGAAGTGCCTGAACTTGGTAAGGTAAATAGAGTACAATATTCATCTCAAATCACAGCAGCTATAAAATAAGAAACAAACAAAAATACCACTGCTGTTCTACTTAACAAATAAAGCATAACCCACGTCACCTAATATCACTAATGCTTGCATTGCACATGTCAAACTCGCTGCTAAACTTGCTCCAGTAACATGCTCTTCAATAGATTTAAATTCACATCTTTTAAAAATTCAAGCAACATGCCTCCAGTAATATAAAATTCAAGAGTTATTTCAAATCTTATAAATTGAATTGTTACATTTTTTTTTTCTCAGCAACTTGAATTGTTACATATATTTATGAATTAACTTCAAAAAGTTTTTAATACATTATTTTTAATAAAATACTTTGTTAGCCAATGCATAATTCAGAAAAAAATTATTACCCATTTCTGCTATGCCCGCTCAGGTGGCTTATGACTATTATCATCATTAAATTAAAATGCTTTTACATGGTACTGAATACTGATTCTACTGAAATGTTAAGTCAATTTTACTTTTAGTACTACACAATTTTTAAAAATATTATTTATACATGAAAAATAATTTAAAAATAGAATTATTAGTCATTACAAGGAAAATAATTATTGTAAACAACATTTTAATTTAGTCATTATAAATCGCAATACCAATTTTATCCTTTAAATATATATAAGAAAAAAAAATTAAAAAGACCTATAAAGTTTATACCCAAGCAAGACTCATGCATATATCACCTTATTATAATGGTTATATTTTTCTTATAAAAAAAGTTACATTATTTTCATAAGAATTGACTCTGGATCTGCCCTGCAAATTTACTATACTAGATAATAAATAAATAATTGATTGTAGATATATGTACAAAAGGATAAAATATATTATAAATAACAAAAAATACTTTACCATTATTTTAATAATAACATTGATAGATTACGAAGATTATGCATGAAAGATTAAAACAAGGCTCATCATCAAACATAAAACGGCAAAAAATTAAGTCTAGTCAAAAAGCTACAATGCAATATTTCATGTTACTAATAAACATCAGGGATATACAATAAATAAAATAAAATAAACATATCAAAGAAAAACCACATAGGCCATGTATAACAAACCTAGTTTCTATTCAACACATTGGATGCAACATGAAAAGTAAAACAGTGGTTTCAAGCATCGATGTATTCAGATAGAAATTATATTTTTACGCCTTCGTTTTAGAAAAAGCAAGCATGCATAATTAATTGGCCTTCTTTTTTTTTCAGAGGCAAGAACTGGTGACTATCTACCAAAGAAGCAAAGATTGGGAAACCGAGCAACAACCCTCTTTAAACACACAAGTTTTCAGGCTGCAAATTTCTCTAGTAAAAAGCCAGAGTCAACACACTTGCCATTCAACAAAAACAAAGATAAGAAATTAGACATAATACACTGCAACCGTACCTTCCAGTCCATCAAAGCCACCTATTATTCATTTGACAATAAGCAGAGCTACAAACAAACCCATAATCACTATATGACTTCAGAAGCAGGATTTATGCTGAAAATAAAACATCCATAAAACACAAATTCAATGACAAAATTCGGTTTCTTCTATAATATAGACATCAATTATCAAACACACAAAAATGATCACACACATACACCACCAACGCCATACCTAGTGCCCCATGTAGGGCGCAGCTCCACCCGCTATATTGCCCTCTACCAGATGCAGCTTGCCCTATCTGTTGATTCTGATTCTGATTCGGATTCGGATACGCCACCTGCAACCCCACCTGATTCCCATATCCTCCAACAACACCGGGACTTATATTCGGCTGAGCACTATAACCACCACCCTGCACCGCAGCCCCTGCAGCAGGCACACCAGGGTTCACCGCAGCACTCGTTCCAATACTCCCCAACAAATTAGTTCAGGGCGGCCCTGCTGGCGTCGCAGGGCCGTCAATGCCTGAGCCATTGCCGGATTCAATGTGGTCTGCGCAGCAGCAGCCAACTTATAAAACCCAATCCCCGGCCCAGCCGGCGCCACCGCACCACCACCATAAACCGCAGCAGCATTAGCACCAACATTAATATTCCTCTGAAACTGGGCCCGCTGGGCGTGCGCATTAACATTCCTGTGCTGCTGCTGTTGAAATTTCCCGGCCTTGCTCCCATCAATCGCCTTCTGGCAATGCAAAATGTGGCTCGGTGAATAGAGAAGATTTGGGTGCTACCTTTCGCTTCCTCCCCATTGGCGGCATTACTAGGTTTTTTCTTCTTCTCATGGAGTGAAGTGGAATGCGGCGCGTTGCACTAACTAGGGTTTTTTTTCTGATTAGGATTTTTAGGTATCCACCACACTCACTGTGATGCTCTCTCTATATATAATTTTTTAGCCGCCACAACGTTAACTTTTTAATTTGCTTTCTAGGAAGAGGAAATTGGGGAGACTGTTTGGATTTGGGCCTTTTTTTTCTCGTCCACAATATTTCTTCAAATCGGTATTTGGATACTTTATTCATATATGGTTCATTTTCCTAATCATCAGTTGTTTTTCATAATTTGATCATTATCTTATGGTTAGAGCTCAGATCATGATTTTTGGACTTCATTAAATCTCATTTTTGGATTGACAGGACCTTGGTTTCAATTTGTTTCCCAAACCTTGATATGAAATACTATGATAAAAGTGTACTCCACAATTGACTCTTCAGTGGGTAAGCCTGTTAATGGGGATCTAAGGATAGTTGGTGCTTAAAGAGGAAGGTTTGTACGAATGTGCATAGAGATTGATCTTGACAAGCCTATGGTAGGGAAAATGTGGTTAAGAAACCATTGGTTTAGTGTTGAATGTGAAGTTTCCCAGTAGCATTGTAAAAAACTGTGGTCTTTATGATCATACAACTTGGGACTTCTCAAAGCAAATGACGACAAGAATAACCTCGATAGTTGGAAGAGAAATGTTAGAGAAGATCACATTAGTAGTGCAAACCCTAATTCAGATTTAGGAACTGAGGTAATTAATAAGGCAATGAATTTATATGAGGATTGGCTAAATGCTTATTAATTGAAACCTTTGGATAAAATGAAGAATAAATTGCATGGTGCCATTAAAAGTGGGTTTATTGGGGGAGGGGGTTGAAAATTTGAGCAAAATATTAAGAACGGACATAAAGCAACGCCTTGATGATTAAGAATGAGGTAACAAGAGAAGTGGGTCTCCCATAATTAATGCCCAATGATAATACCAATCATGGAGTCACCAATCACGAGGAGGGACAACCAAAGAGGAAAAAGGGGATCTATGATGAAAAAAGGCAAGGTAACTTCATGGAGATAAAGGACATAAGTACACACATATTATTCGAGTGCCCTCCAGTGTTGCTCAATTGATTTAAAACGGCAAGGCAAGAATCCAATGACAATTGACTTTCCTTTGGAAGGTCCAAGCAATATAGTGGGGGTGTGGTGATAAAGGGTCATAATATTTTAATCAATTGTTAGTTATCTTTATTGATTACCTATTATTAGTCTTGTTAATTTCGATTTATTGTAATTGTAATGTGATCCTTGGATAAAATAAAAATGATAGTTTTGCAGTAAGATCTTGTGCCTGTCAACATCATCCCATCGATCAACCATGGGAGGTTGTTGATGGTGTGGCAACAAAGAAGAGAATGTGATGGAGAAAGTGCGACATGAAACAAATTAGAAAGGTAAAATGGTGAGCGAAAGAGAGAGAAAGGGGGTCCTGTAGTGGTACCACCGTTGTAGCAACTCATCCGGTGTTGTGCTAGGGAGAAGAGAGGGAGAGAAATAGTGGGTTTTCATTCTTGTGGCCAACAAAGGTTGTAAGCGTTGATGGTCGTCTTTCTACCTCCTAGGAGTGGAACTACATAGCCATCTAAAGGGGCAATCACCCCTTAACCAAATTAAGTTACTTTGCATCTATAGTAAAAAGAAAATATATATATATATATATATATATATATATATATATTTGCCTCATACTAATATTGGGCCTTAAGTCTAGAAGATGAAGCCTACACCTTATGATAACAGAGAACCTATTATTGCATTTTTTAAAAAAAAATTGTATAACAACACATCTTTGCTTTTATTGTGGGCACCCTTATCTTTGCAAAAACAAATAAAAATTTAGGTTTTTAATCTTAGTTTTCCCTTCCGCACGCTAGTCTTCACTCACACACATTACAACTTGCTTTCCCCAATTCTCATGATGCGAATCAGTGAATTTTTTTCCCATCATCAAGCAAATTCGCACGCCAGGATGTGGTAGACTTAGGAACACCAAAGAATAGAGTGAGCTTAGTGTTAAGCACGGAGCCCCTCATAGTTAATATTTTTATCTTTCCTTTAGAATTTTTAAACTCGGGGTATATAGACAGCTTGAGTTTGTGTTTTAAATAACACTCATGTTTTAGCCTTAGTAAGAGTTATGGGGATCGTGGTGGATGACGTCACCAAATTTGTGTGGGTTAGTCAGAGTTGATCTCCATGCATTCTTGGTGAGTGTTTCCCCTATCATTCTTAAGTTATTGTCTCCTTTAATTGTTGGTGTATGCTTTTACTCTTCCCATTTATACTTAATTGGACAAGTTATGAATATTATAGGGAATTATGTTTTGTATTATAGGATGATAAATTGATTATGTTGGAATTGTAGATATCTTATCTTAGGATTTAAGTGTTTTATCTTATCTCAAGAACTAAATGACTTATCTTAATTTAGGAGAATAATATGGAAATCAAGAGATGTGAAAAGAGTAATCAAGGATGTGATTTTAATGTGAAAAACAAGTTACAAATATGACCAAATTAGGCTTAGATGTCTGCATAAGAAATGTAGCCCTTGATGTTATCTAACAAATGGCTTTGGTTTCACCTAATTTCGAATTTTGTAACTCTATATATGAAACAATTAGTAAGCAAAGGTCAAATTGTTAGGATTTTGGAATCAATTCATGTTCTTCCTAATTTTAGTCATGTATATAGGGATTGTAAAAAAATACGCGTCCATGGATATTTGCATATATAATCCGCAAACAGGTAGTGTAAACGGATATTTGCTACCCACAGATACCGGTATTTCATCTACCTTTTAGTTGACAGGCAGGAGCAGATATTGTAGTAGCCGCACTCGTGGGTACCAACTACTCATAGAATTACCAAAATAACCTCATACATACACACACACACACACATATATATATATATATATGTATAGCAATTGAAGAGTAAAATATCAATTGAAGAATGGAAGTTGAAGTTGTTTTTATTATTGTTTAAACTTAAGGAATTGAACAGATGTTATGCAATGGACATGCTTTAAAGAGTCTAATTCTCATCGAGTTGGTGAGCATTATATATTTTTCTTTGTTTTGCTAAAAAAAGATATTTTTTTTCAGTTTTTATTTTAACTTTTAATATTCATGGATATTTATTGGTATTCGCAGGCTTACAAATATTTGTGGATAATTGCATACGTGAGTATCCACAAGTTCACAGGGTGAGCACAGGCGGGTATTTTAGCACGCGGGGAGGGTAACGGTTAGGCACCACCCGTGCCCGCCCATACCCGTTGCCATTCTTAATTGTATATGATTAAACTAGTCTCTAAGGTAAACATAGAAGTTGAAGATAATTGTCTCAACTTTAAAACAAGATAACAATAAACTTTAAACAATTAATATAACTATAAATATTGTGTCTATACCTCATAAAGATCATAGACGCATAACAGAAAGTGATAGAAGTAATACTCAAATCTTAAAGGATGTTATGTCAATCATCATACAAAGTAGATAGATATTGTAATTGATGTGTGACATAGGGTTAAAAGGTATTTTAGGTACATGACTTGATTGAATGACATTGAATACATGTATGTTGAAGCTATAATTTGAATGGTGATTTATGAGTGTTGTGGATTCATTTAATTTTTATTTTACCTTGAAGGTGTGAATTGTAATGTATGATGTTCATGTGTACATGGTGAATCAGCTCATATCATGATGATGTTTTAAAAATATTTATATGTGGCTCGAGGTCATGTGGAGTAAGGATTACCATGTGATTAAGAGTTATGGTTAAATGTCATTAAGATGGGTGACCTAGCCTATGTGGGGTGAGAATGGGCCCGATTGGTATTTTGACTATGAGTTACCTAATCTAGGTGGGGTGAGAATGGACTCACTATATGTGATGTAAGGTTCAATAGAACCACTTGTGCTTGAATGTTTGAGACATGCATCATAAATGTGCATTGTTTTTAAGTTGGGAGATGTGGTCGAGTTTAACCAAGGAGGACATGAATGAGATAAAGTATGACTCTGTCTTTGGGGGATATCCAGTTTGGAATCTCTGTGTGGCTCATGTTGATCCCATGGATTAAAGTATCCTTGCAACACTAGGTAACCCTAATGCGTTTTCGACAGTCTTCTCTTAGTGAAAGTGTACTAATGTGATCATGTGGGTCCGTTATTACATGTCATTCTGAGCTTCTTTCGTAAAAAATTTTCGGTACCACATGCATATGAAAAAGATAAAAGTTGCATTTCACTGCAAAAATGCATTATTGTGAGTTGGTCTTACTTGTGTAATTGAATATGTGGATGCCAGGGTTATTGTTGTGTTATGTGTGCATGGTTCCATCCTTAATTATGATATATTGTGATGTGAAACTATTGTGATGACTTGGAATGGATGAGATGCGACTCTTTAAGGGCATAGAGAGAGATCTATCTAAAATGACACTATGTGAGCATAAACTAGAATGTATATTGCTTTTGAGCATAGAATGAAGCAAGGTTAGTGTTTAAGAGTAAAGAATGAGTAAGAAAAGTGAACTGCAAGAGGGAGAGCTAGTGTTGTAAGAATAAAGTTGAGTATAAGTCTGACTAAGAGTACACCCTAAGATATTAGTGAAGACGAACTGTTGTAGTAAGTGAGTATAAGGAAAAAGTTAGAGGCAAGAATTTAGGATTTGATGGATGTAGACCTAACCACAAAAGTAGCAAAGTTTATTAAATACCAAGTGAGGGTGAAGCCATGAGAAACAAATGAATGATGGAGTGTCTAGGTAGAAGAGTCTAACCCAATTGTAGAGTCCTTAGAGCACTCGCTTAGACATTATGTCTCACTCCTTTAAGTTCCCTTCTTTTCAAGAAAGCAGGTGATGACGCGTGTTGTGGAGCATGAATTCTTGTTATGGAAAGCGTAATCTAGTTATGTTTTATGATTATATGTAATTCCTATTATATGATGTATGAAACCTTTGTTAGTTGTTACAAGGGAAGATTTGTATTTATCAATATTATAATTAAGTTCTAATTTGTATATTTATTTATTAGCTTCCATATGATAACATCATATAAATATTTTCAATTATTCTAGATAAATAAGCATAATTACGATAATACCCTTATGGTGTTACAACATCAATCTAGGGTTAACTAATAAATGTCAGTTAAAAATACATTTATTGTTTTTTATTTTTATTTTATTTTATATTTTTGTAAGTTTTTAATACACTTATAATTACTAAAATGTCCTTTGTCTTTTTTTTTGGGGGGGGGGGGGATTTGGGCTTGTTGTATACTACTTTAAGGATAAGAAAATAACACAAGAAAGGATTGAATTATGTTTTTAGAATTTTTAAAAAATTTCTAAGACTAAAGCACATTTATTATCTGATGTAGATATATTTAAAAACATATAAAGAAGGTTTTGAGAAAGACTTTATCAGACGATGAGAAAATAATTTTCTTGGTAGATCAAATCATGATATAAGATCTAAAAACAATTTGAACCCTTTTGTCAGTTAACACAAAGATAAGTAGTAAGGAAAGCACACAAGAAATTATACAAGTTCGTCTCTAACCCGAGACTACGTGCAATTCTTAGCAATCCACCAAGTTTCTACTAACTTATCACAAAGTTACAAGTATTTTTCACTGTCACTTTTGGCTCTTACACATACAACTCTACCCCAAGTTTGACTTTAACCCTGTCCTACCGAGCCATTGTTGGCTCTAAACAAATCAACAAGATTTGTTGAAAGATTACACAATGGCTAATATTTGATCATCTTATAGACGGATAAATTACTCAACACTTTAATCTTTTCTCTCAAGGTTTACAAGGTGTTTTTAGAGTTTAGTATCTATACAAGCAAGAAAGAATGAAAGAATATTTTGTGCAAGATAATTTATGTCTTGTTTCTTCAAAGTCTCTTCTATTTATAGTCTTCATCTTCAAGTATTCGTTGTCTCGCAATGGTTGGATTCTTCACTTTGTTCTACGTATGAATTCTTGAGGTCATTAGAGCATTTAATGCTTGCATTAAATGCACATCCCTTCTCCATGCAAAGTTCCTGTTGTTAAGTTAGCGTGTCTTGTACTTTAGTATTATAACCAAGGCCAAAAAAAAAAAAAAAATTGGCGCTAGTAGCGCCAATAGCGCCAGAGTTGGCACCGTTAGCGCTAGAGTGCACCAGATGACCAATTTTCTCTGGAATCTGGCGTCAGTAACGCCAGAATGGCGCCGTTAGAGCGGGGACGCGAGCTGAAGCCATTTAAGTGACCTCTCTCTCTCTCTCTCTCTCTCTTCCTTCACAAAATCTCACTTTCTTCTTCCTTGTGCCATTTCCACCATTGTTGAGCTTGGGAAGCTCCATAACCACTCAACCATTGACCAAAACACTTCACTTCCTACATGAAAGTTAAAGGGAACTACTCAATGAGCTAGATTTCAACATCACTTTTCTCTGAAAATCATCAAACGGAGAGATCGCGTTCTCTAGGGAATTTCCCAAAGTTTGATTTCTGAGGGGAAAGGAGGCGTTTTAAGGACATGCAAGCTTGGAGAAGTTGTCCTCTAGCCTTCCTTGTTGATTTAGAGGTAAGAAACTCAAGTATTACCGATTATTTAAGAATTTGTTCTTGAGATGAATAGTGACCCATTTGAGTTAGAGCTGAAATTAGGCTTGGGTCCTTTGGAAAAGTATGCTTAGGAGGTTGGTAATGAAGAATTAGTCTTGAAATATAATTTTTATGGACTTTGGTATTTGGCTCTGAGGAATGTATGTGTAGGATGAATGTTGGTTAAATTGGTGATATTATGATATGCATGAGCCTTGGTGCTTTTACAATATGTGCTCAGGAGGCTATATAAACGGTGAAATTGTGTTGAAGTAACCGTTTTAGCCATATTGATAATCTTTGAGTTTTGGCATGGATAGAATATTGAACTCTTTGAATTGACTTATGCAGAGTCTTGAGAAGACTCTAGTGCCTTGGTTAGGTCGAGATAGATCTTGTTGGGGGTCTATAAGTCACCAATTGTGTGACTAGTCCTTATAACTTGAAAATAGTGTAATAAAGGGTTGTAATGAAAAAGAATAGTGTTTCTTTTCATTCTAACGGTTGAGAACCGTTGTTGATTACTTGCATGTCTTTGTATAGGGCATGACACCGAGGGTGTCAGTGGCGGAGGCCACAGTTTAGGGATTGAACAGCAGGACACTGTTTTGTCAGGTAAGTTCTTTGTTCTTGGGAGTGTTTCCCATTGCCTGAGTTCCACCATACTCCAAGGGAGTGATGGTTGCATACATGATTCATATGCATTGAATTGGATGTTACAACTTTCCTCATGATAATATGTATGCTTGTTTCTGTGCTTTGTGTATGGTTGCCTTTCGGATAGATCTTCTGGCCAGTTAGATAGATATGGACCTCCCTAGGAGTAGAGCGCAACTCCTAGTCGGTTTGCTCGTAAAGGGTGTATGATCCCTTAAGACCAGAGATAGGTGGTCCTATTGCGGTTGAAGTCTATTCTCGGAGGTGCCATATACATGCATCCATGTGTAAAGGGGTAGCTCCCGATGGGATGACACGGGTGTGAGTTCCGGCCTCATAGGGGACTGAGAGTCCCGATGCTGATGATGATGCATCTTTGGCGGGCGTAGTACCGCAGATACACATTAAAGCTAGGGAATGTCTATGTGTTGTTGTGACGACCAGAAGGCCTAGTGTTGTGATGCCTTTGATGTTGTGTATCATGGAAGTGAGCCAGGGGGAGGAAAAGCCTCCAAGAACCCTGAGCTTACTGAGATTGTATCTCACCCCGTGTGTGGGGATCTTATTTTGCAGGTGATGTATCTGACAGAGATGATGGGTCCCAGGGCAGAAGGCCCCAGTAGGGACAGACACTGTGTAGCTGCTTAGCAGTATTTTGAGAACATTGTGGCTCACTGTTTATGTTTATGATGTATTTTGTACGCCTACGAGGGAAGATGTGTGTGCGCATATATTTTGGATCCTGTATGGATTGTGATGTATAAATGTCGTATATTTTGTACCCTCTTATGAGGATGTGATCTGTGAGATCATGGCACAGGGTGTCTATTCTTTTGTATAGCCACAATGTTTGTTTTGATAATTTATATATAAATACATGTGGCTTATGATTCTCCTGTTATATTTGTATGGACATTTTGTCTTTACCTGTCATTCTTTATGTTATCTGGATCGTAGAGGCTTGTGTGGTGTCTTGGCATTCGTATATGCAATTATGGATACGTACCATACATAATGAATCAGAAATATGGTTTCGAAAGGAAATGACGATGACGTCATGTTTATGATTTCGTTGGTTGTAATTAATTGATCTTAAATTAATTATTGCGTTAATCTGATTAAGTAATTGTTAATACACCGGATGCATACGGGAGTGTTACATTTAGCAAGAAAGTCACTTCTTTCATCATATAAGGTCTGCACCACCAAAGCACGCCTTTTGATGAAGATTAACACTTGCAGACTGTGGACTTCATTTATTCTTCATAGGACTTTGACAGATCCTAGGAGAATGTTTTTTGCACAAGAAAATCTTAAACATAGAATATTAAATGAAAGTTTTAAATGTACTACTTGTTAGCTATGAGGAAGATGAAGATATGGAATCAAAGATGAAGAATGCAAGTTTTGATATCCCACTCAATTGATGACATTTGTAATTTCTTGCTTAAGCTTGGTTCAAGTGGTTAAAGCCACATAATCCTCACTAATCTTGATTGATTCATGCATTCAACATACATTTAATCATTTCTAATCATATGGTAATAAGCATTTAGATGTTAAGTCATAAAGGCAATTAGATTTTCATAAAAATTGTGTTTCATTGTTTTAATTAATTAACTATGTGATATAATCGATTAAATGCATGTGAATGGATCTGCATATTGTCTTATGAACATTTTAATCGATTACCATTGATTCGTAATCAATTAAATTAGCCTAACACTGAAATAGACGTGATCTGTGATAATCGATTACATCACTGAATAATCGATTATCTGAGTCACTTCATAATTCACAAATGCATTTTCATATGCTTTAATCGATTACCAGATATTTGTAATCGATTAAATCTGCATTGATAAGTTTTTCACATTGTCTGTGATAATTAATTATATGGGAATTTAATCGATTATCCTTGTGTATTAGAAAACTCAGATCATCTGGAATAATCGATTACATGATGACTTAATCGATTATTTTGTTCTTGACATTTTTCCATAATCCCGATGAACACTTTAATCGATTATCTGGTTAAAATAATCGATTACATCAGTAAAAATAACCGATTACATTGACGAAATAATCGATTACAGTTAGTTATGCTTGTATTTTTATAAATAGAACAGCTTGCACTGAGTTTTAAAAAAGAAATATGTTGTGAAGTTTTCGTACAAGCACTTAGAAAATCACTTTCAAGAGTTTATAAAACATAAAGGAAGAGGGAGAATAGAAAATCAAAAGATTCTAAGAGTCATGGAGTTTTTCATGATATGAAGTCATTGTCTACATGATGCAAAGTTTTGTTCAAGCTTTCTGATTAAAGAAGTCATCAAGAAAGATAATTTGCATACATTCTCAGTCTGGTTAGATCATTCATTTTATTGAATTCACTGAGGAATGAGAGGTGATATCTTTCTTGAACTATAATCTTGGTTATATTATGATCATATTTGTGTTGTATTTGTTGTTGAATGTTATTATAACAAATTGTAATCTTTAAAGCTTTATCTAAAAAGGTTTCTAGTGGGTAGAACAGAGAGGGGATCTCTGGTTCTAGATCTTTTGAAAAGTCTATAGGTTTAGATTTTGAATTTTACCTAGAGAGGATAAAAGAGATCATTGTAAGCTTGTAAAGATATTATATTTGTTATAGTGGAACTTTAATCAAAGTTTGATTAGAAGAAAACTGGATGTAGTCTCCGGGGTTGAGAGGTGAACCAGTATAAATCTTGTGTGTTTGAATATTTCTGTTTATCTTCATATTATTCTTGAAGTATTAAGTTTTTGTTCATGTCACAAGATTGGTCACAACACTAAAGTGGTTTGATTGGTTAAGGTGAAGTTTTTGTTTAAAGTGAAAGTATTTGTGGAAATAGAAGGTGAAGAAAATTGTTTTGTTAATTGTTTTTAAAGATACGTTCCTTCTTGAAAGTCTTCCGTTGTAGCAATTTTGAAAGAAAATTTTAAAAACTCTGAGTTAAAACCAATTCACCCCCCTTTTGGTTATTTGCATAAGTATTCATTATATTTTCACTACTTGATGTTATGTCATATCATCTTATATGGATGCATTGTCTAAAAACTCAGACGGAGAAATACAAACCATGATCTGATAGCACACTGATAATTGCTATACATACTTATTTATACATTTAAATTACATAGCAATTATCTAATTTCTTCTCCTTTAATGCTTCTTTTGACTTAAAAAGATAGGAATTTAGCATCTTTTGAGTTTTTATCCCGAGAATGCTAAAGTTAGTGAATTTATAATGTTTCGATTCTATTTTTTTGTAGAGTTTTGACATAGAAGCAAAGGTCAAGAAGATGTTGAAGAATTAGAGCAGCGTGGCAGTGCACACTCAACTTGTGAAGCCAAGTTGTATCGAGCATGGGCGCTAAGTGTGTGCTTGTAGGCTTAGCGCATGGTCACTTAAGATAGTTGTACTTTGCATGTGCGCTTAGGGCACACATGTAGACCTTAACGCACAATCATTTTCAAGAGGCATGACTGTGCAACGTTTTGAATATTATAAAAGGGTGGCACTATGCTTTTGGAGAGAGCTGATCAACAAGGGCACGAAATAGAGAAAAATACCTACTTTAGAGCTCTTTTTCTTACATTTTCTTTCATTTCCTCTGTTCAATTTTTTTGTTCTCGAGCCTTTCATGACTATGAGAGGCTAAGTTGCCCATTGTTGGGGGCTTGAATACAAAACACTCTGTGATGTAATGATCTTTACTATCCATTTAATATTCTTTCAATATTATTGTTTCATTTCTAAGTTCATTGTCTTGTTTATGGTTTGATCATCCATTCACATGTATGTTATAAAGTTTTAATCATTGAGAAATGTTTTTACCCTAAGAACTTGAAGGAGCTTTTAGGTAATCCATGTCTAAGGATAAAATGATGTTATTTAGTCTTATTTATGCATCTTTATTTTTAACGCAAACTACTTGGTTTAACTCTTAAGGGATTAGGAGTGAAATTAGGTGGTTTAGGCTTTTTCACATGAGGAATCATGGTTAGAGTAGTTTAGTTGATGAATGTAATAGTTGAAATAACTTTAAATGGTGAAAAATCTTTAACATTGCATAAAGAGTAAATTTGGTAGGCCAAACACCCAACACATCTACAAATATCTACACCAAACATCATTTCCACCTAAGTGTTTGTTTTCTTGTCTCTTGCATTTTGCTCTGCTTTCCTATCCCTTATTATGGTTGAAATTTATATTTATGCACTATTACTTTGAAAAATATCTAGTTTAAGTCATTCATTCGCTTAACTCTCATTATATACAAACTTTGAGCATAGTCAAACTCTCTGTAGATTCGATACTCAGTCTTACCATTTTAATATTACTTTGACAAATTGGTAAGTTTGTCAAAAAGTTAACACATATCAGACACAACTTTTACCCTTCAAATTTATTTGCATCTAATCAAAATAATTAAGAGTGATGATTTATTTTTAAGGCATAAATATTTTTTAACTTAACACTTTATATAATACAGATGTATTTTAAATTTAAAATATGTTACAAATAAATTCTAAATGTATGTTGCATAAGAAATACTACTCACATAATATTACACATAAGAAATGTGTTATTGTGGAATATTTTAAGTAAAACATTTTTTTAATTTTATTAGTAGATAGTAACAAGATGATAATATAATATTAATTTTGATTAGGTAAAAATTAAAATTGATTAGTAAAAAATTTATTGATAGGCAAAATTTGTGCATTATGTTCATTTAATTGTACATTTGGGTTATATCAATTTGGGGGTTAACTAATAAATGACAATTAAAAATGCATTTTTTATTTAAATTTAAATTTTTGTGAGTTTTAATACACTTAAATTTAAATTCTTAATGTTTTTGCAAAAAAAATATTATTTAAATAATACTACACATACGAAATGTGTTATTGTGGAATATTTAGATTAAAATAAATTATTTGAGATTTATTATGTAAATAGTAAAAAATGATAATATAATATTGATTTTGATTAGGTAAAAATTAAAATTGGTTATTAAAAAAATTAATTACTATTAGGCAAAAGTGGTGCATGATGTTCATTTAATTGTATATTGGATAAATTAAAATGATCAATTAAATATGTCTAAATAAATTTCTAAGTAAATATGAGATAAATGAGCCCAATTAAGTTTAATGGGAGTTTATTGGTCCAACAATAAACACTACATATATACGGTTATGGTCCCCAGTATGTCAAATCAAGTTTCTTTTCTTTTTATTTATCTAGAGAATATCCTGATATTCTAATCCCAACAATCAGAGATTATAACTTAACTAATCAAAAGATTATATCTTAACTAATCAAAGGATTATATCTTATTTGATTAAGAGATTATATCTTATCTAATCAAGAAGTGACAACATTTTAACACCTTTATAAATAAAAGCTACGCTCATAGGTATGCTCATGCTCTCTCGATTCCATTACATACTGTCACCGTGCACACATCTCACAACCATTGGTTAAGCGCCGTCTCAATTTCAAAGTGCACACTGATCTACTTAGTTTTTGGGTATTTCTTCTATAGATATCTTAGAGTGAGTTATTGATCCAAAATCAACCCACTAGCTATCCAACTAGACACTATTGTTCTCAAGAATGGAACACCCTCCAAAGACTTATTTGATTGAGAAAAACTAAAGACTAGAAGATTAAAGATAAATCATTGTCGTCATAAAAATAGATACTCATTATTTGTTTAAGATTTCTTGATGATTTCAATATGATGTTTTTGAGATTTTATTGGGTGATGGTTTTTACCATAGAGATTTAAGAATTAATTTTCAATACTCATGTCATAACTTCTAATTATAATTGTTTTTTCTTTTTTTTATGTAATATAATAATAATAATAATAATAATAATAATAATAATAATAATAATAATGCATTTTTTGGTGACATATATTGAATGATATTGACTAGGTTTTCATCTTTATATTTTTGGGTTTTTTTTTTTCTTAAAAAATGATTGTGGTTAAAATGGCGAAGGTTTTGTTTCGTAAAATTGCATGAAACGTTGTGACTAGGAGAAGCAGCTCGAAATCTCGCTCCTCTCCTTTCTGGGTAATTCACTTTCCTTTGCATGTGTTATGTTGTGTTGTTATGTTCACCACTCTATTCAACGAATCTTTCTCTCTTTCTATTTCTCTTTCTTTCTGTCACTTTCCCATACCCAAAAGTAACATGATTGGCCTTTGCCTTTTTCCCATTAAAGAACGTGAATTGGATTCAGATGTAGTCACTCAGATGCTTCTTAGTACTATTATACAATTAAAATCCAACCTTTACATCAATGATTCGTACAATAACAATTACTATACATTATAAAAAGTTAGTATAGTCTTTATAGTATGATGATGAAGCTTCAATTATGATTGGAGAATATAGTTTTGTCCTTATTTATATAACCCAAACCCATTTGATGTTGTTACATTGAATCCTGAGCTCTCTCTTTCGTGTGTTATTCTTCCATTCTGAATATTCAATTTTTATTCATTGATTTAAGGTTCGTCCTATCATAACCTAACACCAAAGCAACTCATTAAGTGAAAACGTTTCCATGGAAATTGGAAAGATTTCATCCTTATGAACAAAACCCAATATTCCTTTCTTATTGTGTTTCTTCTTTTTAGTTATTATTGCTATGAGGTAATATCTTATGTTATTGCTAACAAACTAGGCTTCTTCTGCAACATTCTGAATCTCTCATCATTTGTCATTTGGTAGTGGTAGAGTGTGTTTGTTGAGGTGAGAGACTCTGTGAGACTGTTACTTATTCTTTGTTACTTCATTTCAGGATTCAGTTCCTTTGATGCAATGGGAGTGTTTGAGAACTCCACACTCTCTCTGTGGTGTCATAGCAATCAGCACTGCTTGCAATTGGCCAAAGAGCATATGGGAAGTGTGAGGGAGACAGCTTCTTTTTTGTTGGGTTTAATCAGTGTCATTGTTTGGGTTGTTGCTGAGATACCTCAAATAGTCACAAACTATAGAACAAAGTCTGCTGAGGGTCTCTCTGCCACTTTCTTGATCACATGGATAATTGGGTAACTTGGTTTTTCATTGAAATTTCCTAAGGGCTGCTTGCATTTTTATTATCTAATTCAATCCAGTTGTGTTCTTGTTTTTTTTCTTCTTTTTCTGCCGGTCTATTTGAATGTCTGGCATGTTTTGGTACTTAGTATAATTTATTCAACCTTGAGTAGAGTCTGTGATATCTGAGATCTCATTACAAAATGTGATTTGTGCAACTAGCATATTCACTCAATGTTTGAACTCATTCTAGAAATATGGATGAAGGGAAGATTATGTTCTAAGAATCTGTTTGGTATCCCCTTAAAAGTGAAGTGAGAATTTCAGGAAGAGTTTTTAAGGACCCTTGCCTCTGACCCTAAGAAGTATCAACTAGGAAGGTGAGGTTGCAGGTTCTTGATTAGTTTGAGTGCTAGCTGTTGTTCATTAGAAGAATCAAGAGGTTTAGTTGAAATGGAAAGGGAAGAAAACATCATTAAATATGGTGATCGTCATAACAACAAATTTAAATTTCTATTTATTTTGAGGAGTGATCCATAGCAGATTTTCAATAGTTCAAAATAAGAAAATGAGCCTGCCTAGCCCAGATAAACACACATGCATGTGATGAGACACATGCATTTGATGAGACTCATGTATGCCCACACAAGTGAGATTCATGTGCATGTCTAACTTAGCATTAATCATTCAAGTATTCCTTTTTTTCACTGCATCCATATTTTTCTGATGGCATTATATATGATTGAAATTCTTGTTCTATATATGCCAATTTTTTTATACAATTTATTTTATACTACAGAGATCTATTCAACCTCTCTGGATGCCTGCTGGAACCTGCAACTGTGAGTGTCTCTCTTTTCTTGTGTCTTAAAGATTTATGTTGGCGGTCTTTTTGGAGCAATCTTTAAAGTTTGCCATTACATTCTCCCATTATCAACATTCATGACATTTTCATAAAAGAAATATATAATATAATATAAAAAGTCACACTACTGTTGAACAACAACCAAGGAAAAATGCAAGGGTTGGACAATGTATTATCCAATTAACCCATTTTGTTCCCAAATAATTAGTTTGCAAAAGAGAACTATTTTCATTTTGTTCTCTCAAAAGGCTTTAGTTGGGAAAGTTCCTATGTTCTCTGAGAGTTATACTTTCAACAGTTCAGATTTGATATAAATATTACTATATGATATTTTAAATTTAATCCAATGGTATGAATAGGTATGCTATTCACATGTTATGGTTTTAGAGGACAGTGTGAGTGCTCTTAGTGTACATTAAATAATTTCTCCTTTTGTTGGGAGCATCATCAGCATCTATTTTCTCATTTTCTAAATGATATTTGTGTTGAACTTGTTGTGAATCCAATGCCCATACATAATTGTTGATTCTTAAATCAGTAAGGGTATACTAAGTGATTCGTTTTATTTCTTATTTATGCAGCTTCCTACTCAATTATACATGGCAATGGTGAGGACTCTATCCAAAGATTTAGGGGTTTTAGTACCTATGAAATCATTCTTTCATTTGACCTTCCCAGCCTCAGCTAGTGGATGTGAAATTTTCCTTGGTGTATTAACATGCAGCTCTATACCATTATAACTCTTGCACTTGGTGCACAAACCATTTACTATGGACACATATATCCTCAACTAAAATACAAGAGACAGCACAAGGTGAGAATCCCTAAACTTTATATCTGCTGATTATAGTTGCTTTTTCAAAATTGGAAAAAGTATATCTTCCCTCTTCATTCAATTAGAAATGAGTTCTTGAAGAATGTGAATATATGTAGAGAGCAAACTGAAGAATAATTGTATAAATATTTTTTTTCGTGTGTAATAAAGCTAACCCTCAAATGATAGATGCTTGGAAAATATTATTTCCAATGTGTTTGATGTATAGCCTAGATTCCCGTTTAAATGGGAATCAAAATGAAAGCTCAAGTTCAATTTAAAACAATCTGCAGGAAGTTGGACTCAGAGAGATAGACTAACTAATAATGGACCTTAAATGAACAGAGTCAGCATTTGTATGTATATGTGGGGGTCAGAGTAACATACTGTATGAGGAATAAGCTGTTGAAATTAATTTTATTAAATGTGTCTTGTCAGCCCCCTTACTGTATGCACTTATCATTTTACAGAAATTTTTGGTTTTACACCAACTCATTTAAATGATTAAATCACACACAAAGAAAAAAGTTGTCATATTAAAATCGAATTCTATTAGAAAGATAGTTTACATACATGCCAAGAATTTTGCAGGCTTTTTTTCTTTGTCTTTTGGGACTATATGCAGTATGCTCATATTAGGTGGTAGAGAAAAGGTATAAAGTACTTTATATCATAATTGCAATTATTTTCTAAAAGTTAGTGAGAAACTCAGACAAGTTTAGATACTTATCATTTCAATTTGTATTCTAACCTCCAAGCATGAACAGATTGAAACATTTGCAAAAGTCGGACAGGTGGAAAAAGCCAGCGATGATGAAAAGAGTATTCAAGTTGACGGTTCAAATAGAGGCACCAGTCTGAGTTCTCCTATTCCTCTTCCAGCACGTCCTCAAAGAATTTCTACTGGAAGAGAATTATTCTACCAGTAATTAATCTTTCTTGTAAAATTCTGTTTAAATTGCACTCTTGTGCTCTAGTTTCTTTGTCAACCTTAATCTCCTGATGTGATCAGTTTAAAGAAATATATATGATTCCCTTAAACTTGGGCTGTATATGATTGAAAAGCTCCAGACATTTCATCAAAGAGTTGTAAGTTTAAAATTCAAATATCTGGTTCCAACATGTTATTAACTACTATGAGCTCTAAATTTCTTTTCATTGAATGTTTTATTATTTTTCCTTTTGAAAACTTTTCTGAACAAAATGCTGAAGATTCACTAATATTTGTCTTCTTTCTCTTGGGCTTGCTGCATGTGCATGATTTCTTTCATGTTAATATGAGGAGAATAAGCACAATTTTGGTCACAGAGAGTTCTAGTTGGCTTTTCTTTCTCAAGCAAAGAAAATTCTAATTTGTAATTTAGTAATACTCTTTCTACTTTGAATTCATTAGGTCAGCAAGATATTTGTCAAAGAGTAATACTCCAACAGCTGGATCCATCTTAGCACAGAAACCTCCTACTTTAGATTCTATACAAGAGAGCTTGCTTGGTTCAACCATTGCAACACAATCTGCACCAGCTTTAAAGATGAAGAATACTCTTTGTTTGGTAAACATTCTTATTCTTCTAGTAGTCTAGTACATAACTTTGAGAGTGCCATCATTGAAATCTAAATGCATCTAATCTTTGTTCAGGTTTCAATATTAACTTTTCTTGGTGCTATCAATCTACTTCAACCACTAGATGAAAGAATTAATTCTATGGCCTCAAACCCAAGACAACAATTTGTGATTTATGTTGGACGAAAGCTTCTTCAGGTAATGCAAGTCGCAACTTTGTTAACTATTTGATCACCCCTGTTTGGATATCTACCTGATTGTTTATAATTTAGTTAGTGTATCCTATAGGAATAGGAACAACCTGAACATCAAATAGAATTTACTGTGTTACTTTCATGATTTGAAACTTTTTGGTTATTGCTAACCAATGTTAGGTGAATGCTGACATATTAGTTGCTTATGGGTGAGGGAGAGTAACAATATTTCTTAATGACTAAAGATTCAGTTTAAGTAGTGTTTAAGGTATAATTGAAATTTTTATGTATGTTCAAAGGAAAAATAAAAGGATGAAATTTTCTTTTCCCCATTTGTCATCAACTCTTACAGCAATTGCAGGTTAGTGATGATCAGCTGCCAAAAAGTGATGTTTCTGGAAGCAGTAGCATAGGGACCTTCTTTGGTTGGGCAATGACATTTATATATTTGGGTGGAAGGCTGCCTCAAATTTGTTTAAATGTGAGTTATATAATTATATTCCTGTAGCTTAGGGTTAGCATTCAACAGATAAAAATTGTGTTGCATGAGATAAGATTTTTTATGTTTTACTGGTAAGGGACAGTAGTCATTCATTCCATCACTTGTATAGGCTGCTTATGGACGGTAAACTTTGAAAAGTATGCCATAGAGAATGATGGATGAATACAGAATACTTCACATATGAATATAATAGACAGAGACAAGATAAAAATATTATTTTGGTATTTTCCATGAGAAAATGCTCTGTAATATATTTAGAAAATTCAAAATTATCTAATTTCTATTAGATCATACACTTTAAGATAGATTGGTTCATCTTGTTAAGCTGATTGTTTATATTGATACATAATTCTCATCAATTTTGCAGATCAGAAGAGGTCATGTTGAGGTTTGGGACTCTAACTATTAAATCTGTGATCCTTTATGCATTTTGTCTTGTTTATCATTTAGCAACTGTAAAATTTGGGATAGGAGTACTGAAGATAAGTCTCCTCCCTTCACTGTATAACTCTTATGAGAGCAGTAAACGAAATATGTTTCTAGTTGCATGAAGCAGTGTCAGTTATCTCACACTCACAGGATGGAATTTATAGTTGGTTTTTACAATTTGTAGGGACTCAATCCTTTGATGTTCCTGTTTGCTGTAATTGGGAATGCCACTTATGTAGCGAGGTATCCTACCAGTTTATATTATCTTCTCTATTTTAAGTCTCAGCACCAAAGTGACTTTTGCCAACTGAAAATAGTGACAGTATGAAATTATCACAGTATATTCAATGAACATTTAGTTTTCCTTTTGATGCAGTATACTTGTGATCAGCTTGGATTGGTCAAAAATCAGACCGAATTTGCCATGGCTAGTAGATGCTGGAGGGTGTGTCCTTCTTGATTTTTTTGTATCCTTTTTTTATATATTTTTTTTTCTCTTCCAAATTATTCTTGTTAGAGAGAAATGGATTCTTGGTGGTGAAAGTTATATATGTAGGGTAACAAAGATAACATTAGAATTTAGCTCATTAAAGTTATGTATATGGATTATCCAACACCTCTTAGACCAGAATGTATATTTCCACCCTTTTCATTTGAATTAGTAAGAATTCAGGTTATAGATACTAAGGAAACAATATAAGCACACAAGAGTTAAGGACCAATTTAAAATAAGAAAAAAAATTACTTATGCTCTAGTATTTAATTTTTAAAAGAATTTAAGGTAAAATGGAAGTCCATAAGTGTATATGAGATTCATATTGAGCCATGTACAGAGTTTGCAGGCAGAAAAATTTTGTCTACCTTAATATCTGCAATAGATTTTAATGCAGTTTATATATTTCCGCTGTTGGACCTCCCAAGCCCTGTAGAGCAATTACAAGCATCAATTGTTGCATATTGAGGAAGAAACAAGGATATTCAGGTCTCTCTCTCACTCTCTGACTCTGTGTATGTGAGCAAGCATGTATGTGTGCCATTTGGTATCTGTTTGTGCACACTGTGTATTTGGATTTCTAATCTCTTCAATCATCACTTTATTTTGGAGGTGGACTGGGGTAGAGGCTGGCCGGATGCCAAATAATGGTTCAAATAAACTAATGAAAAAGAGAAGGTGCTAATAGTTTTAAATATTTAAGGTGGTCTTGTATTAATATTATTAAGTGGTCTTGTATTAATGTTATTAACTAGAAAAACAAGAAAGAAAAGGGCCCATCTAAATTGGAAAAACATGATAGAGCTTGAAACATGGAAGTTTTTTTAGGATAGTTTACAACTGGATCAAAGTTGTATTCCTCTGGAACTTCGATTGTGAAGAAGAGTCATTGGAAATGTGCTGCATTATTTGGGAGGTAGGTATGTAAGGAAATAAGGTTAATTTTGTTTTAGCTAGGAAATGAAAAGTATAGGAATTTCAGGTATGAAAAAAGAAAAAGAAAAAAATCAAGGATGAAGTCATAAATCAGAAAATTTTCTGTTTGTCTTCATCACATGCTGGACAGCATGAACATGCACAGTTTGGGCAAAGTGCCATCGATGGTTGTCAGAAGAGTGTATTGCTAGCTATTCTCTTATACACACATTATAGTCCATATATGCCCATTGTGCAATCATACTCACCTTAACAATGTTGTCATCCATGGTTAAGTTTAATTTTAGTTGACCATAAATGTTTGTGATTTTTTCCAGCTTCAAATCAGAGTTGGATTATTTCATGAAGATGATATAAATGTTCATTGCAGCCTTGCAATCTCCACCAACTTGACCTAGTTATGTGAGCACTAAGCTGAATTGGTACAATCATGGCCTGGTGACCAGAAAAGGAAAAGAAAATGATTCTGTTTATTTGATAGGCCAACAATTTTGAATTTCTTTTCTATTTGCTGTTTGTTAATTGTTAGCCCTGAGAATTTTGGCCAGACATTGTTAGAACCATTTCATTTTTACTTGAGGGGCCCTTTATAAAGACATTACACACTAAGTTTCCTATCAATCTGCAATCAGAATTCAGAACTTTGCATTTTGTTTACCTAAATCAATAGATAACCAACGGAAATGATGAAAAATATTTTACTTATGAACTTTGCTCCTATATTCAAATGTTCTTTTACCAACATTTTGGTGAATGTGGAGCTTATCTTCATGGTCATCAATTAGACATCCTACCATTATGTTCTGCTCCGGTCTTCACTCTCAGTCTCAGGGTTAACTAAAGTTTCCGTCTAGGTGCAGTATCGTAAAATGTTTTCGGTGATGTTGCCTAATTAAAATTTAAATATTGCCCTAATAATTTGCGAAATAAAAATCAGGATTGAAGGTCAACACAGGATATTGAGGTGAGTCTGGAGGTTTGCAGAAGGAAGATTTTTAAAAAATAGTCTATAGAAAAGTTTTTAAATATTTTCATCTTAAAAATGTACCTTTTTAGAGATTTTGTAAAATTATTTGACCCAAATTGTCCTTTTAAAAAGAGGGAAAACTCATAATAAATTGAATAAAATATACTTAATATTTTGTTTATGGCATAAGTATTTTTAAACTAAAGTGAAAATTTGAAAATTAACTAAGTCATGAGAGTATACTGTAATTAATATATATACATTGTTTTAGTTCTTACAGAGGCTGTCTAAACTGTTATAAAAAAAAGGTTGTCTAAACCTAGCATATGAAGAGAGAGGTATGCTAAATTATAAGCAAAATAAGCAGAAGTGATAAAAAAAAAATGTTCTGATTATACTCAATTATAAACATAATCGATATATACATATAATCAATTATAACATATATTTGATTATTAAAATAATTTAATTTTCGCAGTTATACCAGACGCATCCAAACTCCTCTCTTCAGCCCGTTTCGAGATTACATAAATACACGAATGCATATTTTGTGCAGTCTAGTATCTTCACTAGTCTTGACAAAAATCCTAAATGAGATCATTGCAAAACATAAGGTTTTGGCATATATTGTGATTCGTGACTACTTTCAATTTAGAATTCTATTATGTGACAACTGCACAAGAGGACTCTTCCCCTCTAATAGAAGGAAAGAACAAATATTGCATGTGGTTTGATCTATACATAACATTGGTCTTGAAAAGATGTTCACTTTTTTATTCATAGGCTACAAGATGTTCCGTGGTAGCCTGAAGTCTTGGGGCTTCAGTGGCACCACCATTATTAGACCCTTGAGGGCAGAACACAATGTACATTGATGCATCACTACAAAGTTCTAGATCATACATACGCTGCCCTGAACCATATTCCCCTAGAAGTTGGTAAGATCTCTCTGATCGATCCATTGCAACACACATATCATCACTACCTGCTCAAATTAAAAGGAAAACAAAAATTGCATGTAATTGATTTCTTCATAACCAAACTAATTAATTACAAAACAAATGATTGGACACAAGTGGTTGATGTTTTGAAGTTAAGATTAAATTGTTTAAGTACTACCAAAGTTTGATCCTTGACGGAAACAATTTTTTGTTAGACTTTACTTATCTTTTGACTGAACTTCAGATTAGTCAAGTCATTTTCTCACTAATGAACCAAAGGGCTAAGAAAAAAATACACACTAATTAATTGCATGTCATTTAAAGGTTAGAATAACTCACATGCAGCTAACTCTATGAGTCTGTTAGATAAAATCCAAAACAGCTGAAATGTCTTTCTCAAACTTTTGAAACGGCCCATTTGAGAACTCCATCTTTCTCAGTTTACATAGTCCTTCCCCCAACTGCATCATGGCTCCTCTATGGTTCTGTTCAGCCTGTGAACAATTTTTTTAAGACAATAACTCATGATCAAGCAAACCATATCATAAACAAACGGAACAATTATACTGGCTTCCTTGAAAAATCTCAGAAAATGTCCGTGTAATTTTTTCTAATGATTATTGTACTTATATTGTACTTCATTTTTGTTATTTTTAAGGTTATTTTATGTATACAAAGGGACATTGAAGATCAAATCAAACTAAGTTATATATCATGCATACTACTGAGATTCCCTTATACTGGACTGACTATAGTTTGTTAAGGTTATTTTGTGTATGATTTTTTTTATTGACTAATATTAGTTGTTAACTTTTATTAGTAGAGGAATTTGAACTCACCATCTTTGCATCCATCTCCTTCTCCATTTAATCACTAATACAATCCTATAATGGAGGTATTTTTAATTTAGAGGTTATTCTATGTATGGTTGATATGTAAAAATAATGGAGGTACTTTTAGAAATGCCTAAATATGCAAAAATAATATATAAAATGAGAATATTAGTAATAATCTCAATGAAATAAAATTGTAATTAAGCCTAAATGTATAAAAACCTCGTTGAAGTGGTGGTGGAAACCCACTGCACATTGCAGTATTCCATGAATAAGTGTTCTGATGGGCTCTTCAGCATTGAGAGCCAAAATGCTTCAAGATAGTCATGGCATTTGTAATACTCTCCTCCGTTGAAGAGAGCCACTGCTTCATCAATTCTGGTTTTCACTTTCATCGTCGCCGTCGTCATCATCTTCTTCAATGAAATACCTGTAAGAAATAGCCAAAAGAGTTGACGCTTCTGTGGTCCAGGTGCTGCTTTGAATAATTATGAGTCAGTGGATTGAAAGATGATGGTGGGAGAGTGATGGGGTTGTGAAAGGAATTATTAGGAAGATAACGTTGAGATGAGGTATGGACAAGGATTCTGAGAGAAGAAGGAAGAAGAGCCATAGATGATGATGAATGGCATGGAAAGGTTTTTCACTTTCTCAGGCTTAGCCATATTTGCTTTCAGTTTATTGTGTGGTGGTGGTGGAAGCTATAGTGTCGTGGCAACCAAGAAAACTAAGAATTCTTGCACTCGATCTGAAGATTTATGTGTGTATATGTGGCACTGTACTTTCTATATGCCTTGATTTTTTTTTCTTCTTTTGGACTGTTGGATAATTGTCATCATATCGTTTTTTAAGATATTCTTTTAACAATGGATTTCTTTTATATGTAAAAATAATAATTCATATTTACCTTCATGAGAAGAAGACAGGATTCTTTTTTCTTTTTAGTGAATATATATATATATATATATATATATATATATATACACACATATATATATATATAATGCAGATGCTAAAATAACAATAAATATCATTCCAGTATTATTTTTAGTTACACTTTTTACATCTAAATCCTGGTCATTATTATTAACCCATTGTTATGCATGAAATAAAAGTCTAATGCTATAAAGTGAGGGCAAACAGTGGAGGATCCAAAACAAATTATCTGTGGGGAAAAAAATTAATTTATAGTATTTTCCTAAAAAGAAAATATCATATATTTTTATAAAATACGTCTGAAGAGAAAAAGAAATCAAAATATTTAATCTTTGTGTAGATGTTTATTAGAAGAGCTGAACTATTAATAATTAAATGGATAAATAATAAAATTAGTATCATTTTCTTATCTTTTCTTTTTCTTATAATTTTTACATTTATTTTAAAAGAAAAAAGTAGAGTCAAGAGAGTCTAACTTAATTAGTTGAACAAGTGAGTTATTATAAACATTCTTGTAAAAAATAAGTAAAAAAGAAATAGGAAATAGGAAACATGATATAGTATTGATTAAAAAAAATAATATCAAACATCATATAGTACTGAAAAAAATAATCAAACATGATTTAATTGTTGGGTTTAGGCTTCAGCGAGTTTTTGGACTTTGACGGACTTTGAGCGGCAATTGCTTCTTGTACATCCCCTTTTGCTTCTTGCACCTCCAAAAAGACCCAAACAAATAACAATACCCGTCCATCTTCACCCAACCAGGACACTTCACCTCCCCTCAACCACCCAACACTACCCAGTGGTGGCTCTGAGCACAGGTGAGAGGGGCGACAACCTAGGGCCCCATTCTTAGAAGGGCACCAATTTTCTCTATTTAATTTATATAATATTAAAATCAAATAAAATTTTATACTAATTTTAAAATTATATAAAAATGAGATAATTACTAATATTTTTAGGAAACAATTACTAGTAATCAATCAACCAATGAGTGATGTTTCTATTTCACAACAAAAATCTATTCACAATTTTGGAAAAATGAACTAACAATTTATGCGCAATGATAAATGTATAGAGGATAGTGTGGTATGTTATTTCTTTCCACTTCTATTAGCGTTAACTTAATTACATAAACAAGGTCTTGAATTTTAATTTTTGAGTTTGCCCAAGGCACCTAAATCCTCAAGGTTGACCGTAATACCACCGCTACACACAAACACCACCATCCAACACCATTGACGACAACTCTGGTGTAAGGGAAGAAGGCATGCATGGAGTCAAGGACACGAGAGAGGTGTAAAACATGAAAGCATTTTGGATACTTGATTCCATAATTATGTATAAAAAAGTTAACCTTCCAAAAAAGTATTTTCATAATTATGTTAGCATAATTCCATAAATGAATTTTTAGAATTATGCTATCATAATTCCAAAAATGCTTTTTTGGAAGGTTTTTTTTTACATAATTCTGAAATCAAGTATCTGGAATTTTGTCACATTTTACACCTCTCTTCGTGTCCTTGACTCCATGCGCCCCTATTTCCTGTATTAGAGTTGTCGATGGTGGTGTTTGCGTGTATCCGTGGTGTTGGGTGGTTGGCATGAGGTGCGGTGTCATGGTGTTGGGTGGTAAGATGGAGGGGTATTTTGGTCTCTTTGGGCCTTTAGGAGTTGTGTGAAGCAAAAAGGAGGTGCAGGAAGCAATTGCCTGTTTGTGCTTGTATGTGTGTAGTTTCCTACCGAAAAAAGAATGAGTGAGTCGTTTGGAGTTGGTATTTTTCCCATTTGGTCAAGGAATACTGCTATCAGGTCCACAACAAATGAGCTGTAGATAAAAATAAAAAATAAAAAAATAAAAAAACTAACAAAGGAACTTATTTTCTAATGAACGGAGCTTATTCTTGTCGGTTGAGTCTAAATGTCTGGCTTGACTCAACTCATTTCAGTTCCACTCCTTATATAAAATTCTTAGTTCATCATCTTATCACCCTTATAATGTGGAACATTGTAATATTGTATTCCACACTCACGGGTGGTTCACCATCAAAAGCATCTACGATCTGTGTCAAGTTCATACAGCATGAATTTTGTATTCCACACTCACGTGTGGTTCACCATCATCATAAGCATCTACGATCTGTATCAAAGTCATACAGTATGAATTTTGTATTCCACGCTCACGTGTGGTTCACCATCATAAGCATCGATCTACGACGTGTCAAAGTTCATACAGTATGACATTATTCTTACGCAAAATAGATCTCTGTTCAGAGTCTTTAGTTTTTAGGCATAAAATATATAGCCCTTAACACTAATATCTTCTCACTAAACAGATCTTTGTTTAGAATCTTTTAGAATTTTTGTAAAAATCAAATTACTACTATCACCAGCATGTAGGAGTTAATTGGGAAAAATAAATTATCACGTGAGACAAGAAAATGCAAATTTGAACATGGGAGAAATTATGATGTTCAGTTTCTTGTTGGGGGTTGACGTGGATCAATTAATGGAATACCATACTTATGACAACTATAGAATCGTTAACTGTAACATCAATGGGAAATTCTTACAGGTGTCAGGTATGTGTACTCTGTCGAGACTAATTTTTTCCTAACCAACCATTAAGGACATGACACATTGTAGAAGAGTTCTGGCTTTTGCTCACCTAAATTGTTTGCATCGTCTTCACACCCTTCTCATCTTATTTTATTTCTGTCTCTTTTTTTTTTTTTTTTCTATAATGTTACCTATTAATTAAAATTTATCCCTCCCCCCCGCCCCCCCTCCCCCTTCCTGTTATTAATGAAATAATTATTCTCCATTATAAAAAGGCAGTTAGGGATGGAACAAAAGAGAAATCCACAAACATCGATACGATAAAATAATACTACTGAGAGAGAATTTTATTCCCCCACATTATCCACCTATTATACAAAAACATATATGTAAAACGTCAGGCTTTGAAGCTTCAACATAAACAGGTTTTGAAAGGAGTCTCCTCAAGCTTCTAAGTTATTTTCACACACATAATGTACATACTAAGATGTGCCTGAGAGAGAATCTTATTCCCCCACCTAACAGGATTACCAAGAAGAAAGAAGAAACCAAAAAAGAACATAAAAAACAGAAACATCACAACATATTAGTAGTGCACTGCATCATGTGCAAAAGACAGCATCCTTTTTCACTAAAGAGACAGTAACATCAATTTGTATTATTCAGCAATATCAACGAAGCTAAATTTTGTAAAGGAAAAGAGATTGATGACGAGTTAAAGAATTTGTCGAGTAAAAAAATTATAATATATTATCTGATAGAAAGAATGTGATCAAAATCTTGTTCCTAAGGCAAAATGAGGACCACCACCTGCTCAAGAGCCATGCATAAATTGTCTAAAGGCAGGCAATAAAGCAGTCCATGTTACCTAGAAGGTTAATGGTGACCCACCATGCACTGCTTTCAAAACCAATCCACCTCTGATAATTGATTGGGTAAACCCATAAAGACAGTTCTTTATTGTCTCCCAAGAGTTCAGACATACCTTCATCCCTAAATGTCAAATGCAATGGACCCTCACTCATTCACGTTGGTACCTGGCTGATGTTTGATGTCAGATAGGAAGTGCTTCTTTGCCTACTTTATTGAATCAGCACCACCAAACTTATCAGGCGGCCACATCAACTTACTTAGAAAATAAGGAAAAGAACGGGAGAAAAACAGTCACAGATCTTGAGTTGGGAAACAATCCATCAAGGAGAAAAGTGATTCAAGCAATTTTTATGTCTCTCAGATAGTAAACTTAATTGTCCTGGACTCTGGAATCTTATGAGGCTCTTAAAGAGCCATACAGCATGGACCTAACTTTCTTCTGTCATTCCAAGATGAGTTATAGCAATAAAAGAGGTAATAATTAATTAAAGTGCTTAAAATGTCTGTATCATATATCACATAAAGTCCTAAAGCAACATTAATTATATTTTGACAATAGCTTACTGTATACATGTATAATAGGTCTACCTACCAATTGAATATGAGGTGTAGCATCCAGCTTGTTGCATTTGCACATATAAATAACTATCAGATATAATACAACTAAGAATCCAAGAAGCATTGTCAAGATCTAGTACATCTCTATTTCAATAAACTGTAACTGATAGAAAATTTACACGCATGGAGAATCATCAACCTATTAAATTGGAGAAATGTTAGTTATACTTCAACTCTGTACAACATTTCATACAAGAGTTTTGTATGTGATAAGATGCATGATGTAATGGAGAAAATTAACTTAGTGGAAAATGTTGTAAAAACAATGTGTTGCATGAAACTATGAATAATATAATATAACTCCTAAAATTGTGTAGAAAAAGTAAATATTTTTCTGTTGTACCCCTTTTTTTTTCATTTAACTATGATCTGTGACAGCCCAAGCTACTGTTATCTTTAGCCTACCAATCGAAAGGCATAGAACTTTTTCTCAATGATTAAATCTGTAGAGAGAGATAGCTACTAACAGATGGCCATGATGCATCCAAATGATGAAGTATCACACATAATTGGCCATTCCATCATTCTATCTAAACAGATATCATAATCTAGTCAGGACATTCCGCTTTTAAAATTCAAACTTTTGTTGTTTACTCATAATACACCGAGAAAGTGAATGAGTCAGATCATAGGTTGGGGGGAATTTGTTTCATTACAGAGGCAAGAAAAAAAAAAAAAAAGAAGGAAGATAAGGGCATACGATGTTTCTAGTTTTTACAGCCTCATAATTAATCAGTGTCAGGACAAGTGAGAACAGAGACCTCAACCTCAACACATATATATCAGCACAAGGAATTCCAAATGCAACAACAGCTCAGTTTTTTTCAGTTGCAAAAACATATATTTTAATGGAAAGAGAGATAGTGATGAAGACGGTGAAAAATGGAGATGCTTCTTTCTCATCCTACCTCAGACCAGATAACAAGGCAACAACAATTACTACTGCTGCACCTCTGGAAGATGCCACTACTGAGCTTAGCATATTCGATGCTCGCAAATACTTCAACGATGATGACAGCAACAACAACAACAACGCTAACAATATTCAAAAGGTTAGCATCAGCAGAGTCTCTCCCATGGAGAGAATTCCAGAGAGGGGTGATGTCATCATCACAGAAGCAACCAGATACTCCTCTGCTTCATCCTCTGTGGACAGCTATGCCCACATCAGAAACTACAGAGCGCAATCGTTCCACGCAACAACTCCAACGGCTTCCTCAGAAGCCAGCTGGAACAGCCAGACAGGGTTGCTATCTCACCCTCCAGGGGCAATCCCTGTCTCATTGCAAAACCCTCAAAACCCTAAAAATCTCCAAAACCCCAAATTCTCCAAATCAATTTGGCTCCTAAGGCGGAAATGTCCTTGCACGGGGAAAAAATCAGTTCGAGTCAAAGAATCAACACAAGAATCCAAATCTCAGATATCGCAACAAGAAAGAGATTACGAACATCACAACAACAACAACAACAACAATGTTCGTAATCACATCACACCGAATAATTGGATTCTGAATCAAACACCAACACCAATACCAGCATTAGCACCAGCAACAGCAACAATTGTCGCTGCAAAATCGCAACGATTTAATAATTCTAACTCTCACAGAGTTGTGAGCTCTGTGAGAGTACCGTTCACTGATGGATTCACTTTCCCTGTGCTAAACCCTAACAAGTCAATCTCGAAACTAAAACTGGCGAACGTTAACAGCGTCGTCGAGGAAGATCCGCCGCGTGAATCCCTGGAGGTTTTCCGTCCGCCGGACGAGCCGTCTCCGAATCCCTCACCGAAGCAGCTCAACTTCCCGTTCCCGGCGAAGGCGCGCGTCGTCGTGGAAGACGACGCCGCGAGCGACGCGAGCTCCGATCTCTTCGAGATAGAGAGCTTCTCCACCGCGACGCAATCGACCTACCCCGCCGCATACCGCCGCAACAGCAAAGACTCGTTCGATGAAGCCTCCGCCTCCGCCTCCACTTCCGCCTCGACCTCCACGACCGCCACCGCGACGGGATTCTTCTACGGCAGAAGAAGCATGGACGAAGGTTCAACCACTCCAACGATAACCGAATGCTACGAGCCGAGCGAGGCGAGCATCGAGTGGAGCGTGACCACCGCGGAGGGACACGACGACGCCGTTGGAAACGGTGTCGTCGTCGAAGAAAAGTGGAAGCGGAAAGGTGGAAACGGTTTGTTGGTGAGCTGTCGGAGCGAGAAGGCGGTTAGCGTGGGGCCACAGCCGGTGAAATGTGGATCAGAGGGACAAAGAAATGCCACGTCATCGTTATCATCACATGTGAACGTGATTGGGAGTGTAAATAAGCCACCACTTGCTAATGCAAGGGGTCACCGCAACGCACCTCGCGTGTCGCTTGCTTTCGCGACATAGCTATTTGCGTTGCTCTCGCGCGCGCATGCATGCACCTTCCCTTCTTCTCTCCCCAACAAACAAGACCCCGAGAATAACGTCCGCGCGCGCTTTTTCCGTTTTGTTTGTTTCTTCCTCCGTTTTGAATTATTCTGTCGCCTTTTGTTTTCCTGTTCCATTTATATATATCCGTTGGGGTCAAGTTCTTTTATGGATAGAGTGTCGTTGTTTCTGAGATATGATGCTTTTTAATTTTGCAAACAATTTTAAAATTTGAGTTTTATGCTTATAAAGTGTAAACAGTCATTCCTTGAATTACCATAGGTGATTTGTGATTCACCATATGATTACCTAAAATCATTATATTCTCAATGAATAATTTTTTTCTCTCTTTTAATTTTTGGACTAAAATGTAATTTTCATTGCATTTTTCTATTTTTGAACTCTACTGTTTTATTTTTTAATTAATATATTTTATTCTTCATTTTTAAATATTTTTTTATTTTAATTGAGATATTTCATCCTTTATTTTTTAAAAATTCACAATTTTAATATTTATGATCAATATCAAATGTTGAGCTATATACTTTGTAAACATTATCTGACATCTATTTATTTATTATCCATATAACAAATATTTTTATAATTATTTAATTACTAACAAACTTAATTTATTAAAAAAATTGTTAAGTTAATTAATATCACAAATTGCAAAAAAAAAATTGAAAAAGAATTTCCCTTCAAATGTTTTTTTTCTTCTTCTCTTTGTTTCTTTAATCTCTAAGTTAATTAATACCACAAATTGCTACAATGAAGGGCAATATTGGGCTAATGGTCAGGTAGTAGTTGTTTTAGCATTCAAATATGTGGCATGCACCGATGAAAAAGAAAACCTACAGAGTGGAATTTGAACTTATTCCATGAATGTTCCGTACAATATCGTAGATGTTTTTTTCTTCTTCCCGTAAACGTATGCATGTGTCTTGCGTATACAGTAACAATACGTAGAATTTGTGGGTCCTGTATTATTATCGGGTCTACATGCAAAATCACATGGAGTTATTGAATATTAATTGCATTTGGAAAATTAAACCTTCACCTATTTTTGGTTAGATTGGGTGAGAGATGAGAAGAACTCACTAAATATGATAAAAAAAACTGAAGAAAAAAAATGAGTATGTGTGAATATAATTATATGGTTTAATTGAAATTTTTGCCTGAAAGTTTGATTTTGTTGCAATTTTTTTTCCATTTATATTTTCACGAATTTTGCTTCTAAAAGTTTCAAATAGTTGTCAATTTATACATTCCTTCAATTATTCGCTAAATCTTTTTACTGTTTAATTTTCAATTTTTTTTATAACAGCCGAATCAAATTTGATTAATTCAAAGGTAACTGAGGTACCAACAAACTACAACCACAACACCTCTTATAGACAAACCAGGTAACATGAGATGCAAATATGAAAAACAATCATAACATAACTATTCCCGCATAACATTCCCCAATCCCCAATAAACCCTCAGCATCTTTGCATGAATAAAAAGTATAAGAGAAACGTTAGCTATATATACATCCACTAACACAAAACAGAAAATTGCATAAAACAACCAAAGAAAAATTCTTATAAAGCCTATCCATGATGCGTGTATACGACACTAGCTAATCATCCAAAATTACCTTTGAAATTGTATATCCAAAAAATGATGTAGCTAACATTCATGATCTAAGTGTGACTATCTCCATGACATAGTCTGAAATAATTTATTCATTATTAAAAATGATATCATTATGATGGCACCATAAGGACCAAATAAACGTTAACCATATATGCCCCCACTACAAAACCTTTTATTTTCCCTTCCTTACAAACTCGTTGTGCTGCCAGAAGTGCATTTCCATATTATTTAGCAATACAAATTGAACCCCAAACCATGCATAGCTGCGACTCCAAATGTTCCTAGCATTCTCCTGATAGAAAATTGAATGGTAGACGCCAAGTTATTTGACATCAAACAAGAAAAAGAAAGGACAAAAATGTAAATAAGATAAATAAATAACATGATATGATTAAAAAATTATAAATATTAATGAGACGTTTAGAGTGGAAAGAAGTTTATCAAATATCAATCATTACTATACAAGGCCACGAAGGAATACAGCAAGTTTGTTTAACTATTTAAATAAAAAATATTTCATTCGTACCATTTTAAGTAAATTATTGACCTTCACGGAGATTTTTTTTTTTAAAAAAAAAAAACAATTACATATAAGAGGAGTGCTAGATGTTAAACTGATTTCACCTAGACAACTTTGTATTTCACTCAATCACACTTCAACATTCAATATTTCTTGAAGAGAATTAATAAATTTGAAATAGAGAGGAAAGAGTATGAATAGAACTTGATTATTGTTATTGATGCAATGGTGCATTTATATACAATAACATCTGGTAGTAAAAAATGCTTAAAAATAGACTTAAAAACAGATTTATTACTAACATCTCCCCATAATTCTGATTTTTACTCAGCTTTGCAAAACAGTTTATCTCTGAGTTCTTCAAATTTAGCCTTTCTGAGAGGCTTAGTCATCAAATTTGCAAGATTATCTTCTGATCTACAGTACATCAACTTGATCTTGTCTTTGCTCACTTTGTCTCTGATGAAGTGATATCTGGTTTCTATATGTTTGTTGTTTTCATGATTAATAGGATGCTTAGCCAAGTTTATTGTAGACTTGTTGTCAATTTACAGTGTCACGGGTCTCCTCTTCAGAATCTTCATTTCCTTTAGCAGTTTTCTCAGCCACATTCCCTGACAAGCTCCCATAGAAGCTGCTATATATTCAGCTTCACAAGTTGACAGTGTTACAGGATCCTCCTTCCTTGAGAACCAAGAGATTGGTGCCTCTCCATACTTGAAAAGATATGCAGTTGTGCTCTTTTTGTCATCATTGTCTCTCCTCCAATCCGAGTCAGTATAACCTACTAACTCAGTTTCAGTGTTGCCTTGGCCAAAGGGAAACAAAACTCCAAGGTGAATTGTGCCTTTTATGTATCTTAGGATTCTTTTAGCAGCCATCAAATGAGGTGTCTTAGGAGCCTTCATGAATCTGCTAATAATCCCAACACTGTAAGCCAAATCATGTCTTGTATTGCACAAGTATCTTAATAAGCCAACCATCTGCCTGAAAACTGTAGCATCAACCAATTCTCCCACATCTTTCAAACCAATGCCAAGCCTGCTTCTGCTGGAGTAGCTGCTGCATTACATTCTTCCATCTTGAACTTCTTCAAAATATCTCCAACATACTTTGATTGATGCATAATGATTCCAACTTCAGTTTCCTTGAACTCTATGCCAAGAAAGTATGACAAGAGTCCCGAGTTTGTCATTTCGAACTCCTTCATTAGAAACTTCTTCACAACTTCTATCTTTTTTGCTTTACTTCCAGTCAAAAGTAAGTCATCAACATAAAGACACAAAATTGTTAGCTCATTTGCAGATTTGTGCTTCACATAAACTCCATGTTTTGAGGAGCACTTGACAAAATCAATTCCAATCAACACACTGTCAATCTTCATATTCCAAGCTCGAGGAGCTTGTTTCAATCCATACAAAGCCTTCTTCAATCTGTAAACCTTAGATTCATGACTAACCTTGAATCCTGGTGGTTGATCAACATAGACCTCTTCTTCAAGTGGTCCATTTAAGAATGCTGATTTTACATCAAGTTGGTACATGGACCAGCCTTTCAAATAGGCAATGGCAGCTACAACCCTTACTGTTTCAATCCTTGCAACAGGAGCAAAGATTTCTCCATAGTCAATACCCTCTTTCTGCAAGAAACCTTTAGCCACAAGTCTAGCCTTGTACTTGATCACTTCACCACTAGGATTCCTTTTAAGCTTGTACACCCATTTTACAGCAATTGGCCTCTTCTCCTTAGGCAATGTCACCAACTCCCAGGTTCCATTCTTCTCAATGGAATTTAATTCTTCCTCCATTGCAGTAACCCATTTAGGATTTTGCAAGGCTTCTTCACAACTGACAGGTTCAGTTCCAGCATACAATGCAAGATGAACAAGCTCACCTTCTTCAGTTATTTGCTGGTCAGAGTATATTTCAAAGTCTTTCAATATCTATGGAGTTTGCTTGATTCTCTGAGATTTTCTTGTATCACTACCATCTGCAGGGATCTCAGCAGCATCATCTTCACTACTCATATCACTAGAGATATCAACAGTGATTTGAATTTTAACAGTTTTGTTTGCTGAATCTTCTCTCTATTTATAACCTTTTAATTCATCAATTACAACATCCCTGCTTATTACTACTTGATTGTGGAGTGATATCCAAGAAAAACCATCTGCTCAACCTTGTCATCCAATTTCTGCCTGAGTTGATCAGGTACATGTCTATAGCACAGAGAACCAAAAATTCTGAGATGGGTTATGTCAGGTTTGGTGTTGGACCAAGCTTCTTCTAGTGTTTTATTCTTCAACTTGCTGGTAGTGAACCTGTTAAGTATATAAAATGTTGTAGAAGCAACTTCACTCCATAGTGTGTGTGGCAGATTTTTGAATTTCAGCATGCACCTAACCATATTCATTATGGTCCTGTTTCTTCTCTCAGCAGCACCATTATGTTGAGTAGTGTAGGAAGGTGTGAATTCGTGTGTTATACCTGCTTCTTCACAGAACTTAACAAATTCCCTTGAGGTGTATTCTCCACCTCCATCAGTTCTCAAGGTTTGAATATGATTTCCACATTGTTTTTCAACAGCAACCTTATACTTCTTGAAAATACAAAACACCTCACTTTTTCTTTTAATCATGTAAATCCATGTTTTTCTACTCAAATCATCAACAAAGGTTATGAAATACCTGCTTCCACCAAGTGATTCTGTTTGTATTGGCCCACACACATCAGAGTAGATAATCTCCAATTTCTGCTTTGATTTTACAGGAACAAAGCTTTTGAATGGTTTTCTTGTTTGCTTGTCTTCTAAGCAATCCTTGCATTTTTCAGTAGTTGATTTCAGTTGAGGAATTCCTCTCACCATCTCATGCATATGACTTAGATCCTTGAAATTCAGGTGACCAAGTCTGTAATGCCATAACCATTCAGTTTTGCTTGTGGTTGTAAGTAAGCAGTTGCTTTCCAACACATTGATGCCTACTTTGAAAGTTCTATTTCTGGATAGTGGAGTCTTCAATATCAGTCTTTTTTGATTGTCATAGACTTTCATCCTTTTGTCTAACATAGTCCTTTGGTAGCCCTTTTGTGCAAGTTGACCAAGACTTAGTAAATTGCACTCAAAACTAGGAACATAAAGCACTTCTTCTATGCAAGATTCTTTGCCATCCTTTCTTTTGATCATCACACTACCAACTCCTCCAGTGGTTAGAGTCTTTCCATCAGCAAACCTCACTTTGTTCTTCATTGATTCATCAAGACTGATAAACCAGTCTTTGTGTCCTGTCATATGAGTAGAACACCCTGTGTCAAGGTACCAGTGATCATCTTTCTCTCCACTGGATTTTGTTGTAACCATCAGCAAAACTGGTTTAGCATCTGAGTCTCCTTCTGCTGCAAGCTGGGCCTCATCATCTTGGTCCTTGTCTCTATACCAACACTCAGTTGAGTAATGTCCCTTCTTACCACAACAATAACAATATATGTTCTTCTTGTCCCAATTTTTCTTGCCTCCTCTACCTCTTGATCCAGAGAAACCTCCTCTCTTCTTAGTTGAACCACCATTCTTTTGATCAAATTGAGATTTCCACCCTTCTTTAGAGTAGTTTCCTCCTCTTCCTCTTGAAATCTTGAATTTTCCTCTACCTCTCTTGCCTCCATTGCTTTCTATTGAAACATTTCTTGAATTGTTCTGAACTTGAAGTGCTTGTTCAAAAGCTTTGTCAGCTACCCTTTCTTGAAGTCTTTGTTCATGGGCTTCAAGAGAACTTTGCAATTCATCTACTGACATGGTCTAAAGATCCTTTGATTCTTCAATTGCAACCACTATGTGATCGAATTTTGGATTCAAGGTTCTGAGAATTTTTTCAATTATCATCAAATCAGTGATTTTTTTCACCACAATTCTTCATGGAATTTACAAGAACCCGCATTCTGTTGAGGTAGTGTTCTATCCTTTCATTATCCTCCATTTGTAACATCTCAAATTGCCTTTGAAGTGTTTGCAATCAGACCTTCTTGACCTTTTCTGCTCCAGCATATGCTTTGTTCAGTATGTCCTAAGCTTGTTTTGCAGAACTTGCTCCTGCAATTTTCTCAAAGTGAGAATCATCCACACATTGATGACGAATTACCAAGGCTTTGCAATCTTTCTTCTTTAATTCCTTGTTTCCTGTCTTTGCATCAGAGGTTTCTTCTTCAATGCCATTTTCAACTATCTCCAACAAATCTTGGGAACCAAACACAACTTTCATCTGAAATGCCATCTGCTATAGTTCTTCCTTGTGAGTACAGGAAGATTTGTCGGAAAATGACCATTGGACGCCATGATTACTGCAGCAAGATCCCTTCTTGATCGAACCTAAGCTCTATGATACCACTGTTAAATTGATTTCACCTACACAACTTTGTGTTTCACTCAATCACACTTCAACATTCAATATTTCTTGAAGAGAATTAATAAACTTCAGATAGAGAGAAAAGAGTATGAATAGAACTTGATTATTATTATTGATGCAATGGTGCATTTATATACAATAACCTCTGGTAGTAAAAAATGTTTAAAAACATATTTAAAAATAGAATTATTATTAACACTAGAAATTAATTTTTTAATATATCTTTTTAATAAGTTTTTTTATTAGTTAAAATTTATTAAAAATCACAAAATTATGAATAGAACTCATTAAAAAAGAAAGCAAACCTCTCAAATTTTGTATTTTATAATAAGTTTTGTTTAATGATAAAAAGTGTGTCGGAGAATATGTGTTAGGAAATATGAGCATTTCTATGTAATAAGTTTGTTATTATTTGTTATTTTTCGTTCAAAAAAAAGTTTGTTATATTTTTCACTTAAATTTGTGGGCCACTAAATTAAATGGTATATATGTCTAGCATACGTAATAACGACATGTAGAATTGAATATGTGGGTCCTATTAATATTGGAACTAATACAAAATCACATGGCATTATTGGTCAGTACATTTGGATTCTATATGTATAGAATAATATCATGGAATGCAAAAAATTCTATACATATTTAGGAACTTTATATATGGTGTACAATCACCCGACAATTCATATGCACATGAAAAAAAAAGCTAGACAATTCATTTGCGAGTTGAAATTCAAAAGGCTATTTTATACTTGAATTCTATTTTATGTTACATTTACTTTTCATGAAAAATAAAATAAATGAAATATATATAATTTCTTTCTGTTTAAAAACTTACGAAAACAAATCTAAGAATAATTTTATCAATCTATATAATAAATCTTTATTATTATTTTATTGACTTAATGATTGTTTGTTGTGCTTTCGGATCATAAGAATTAAGTAAAATGATTTTTCTTGATATATAGTAGGAGCCGTACGTATGGAGATTGATATTGACGTATCTCTCGTGATGAAAATTATTGGTCTTATTGACAAACTTGGAAAGTTTCATTATTAGTTATGAAACCTGAATATGAATTAATTTGTAATATTTAAAATTATTTATTTATACAAAATTAAAAGGTGTAAGAAATCAAATTAAATCCAAGAATAAATTTTAATAATTATATGTATAGACTGGCGTAAGGTATTTAGAGTTTATTTATTGTCGTTAATATACCGTAGATACTTGCATAAGTTGCACTACTCTCAGGCCCTTAGATCATTAGTTGATTTATATAAATACAAGTAACCATTCTCGGTGGGATTATGAATGTAGGATACTGATGTAATCTTGTGTGGGGATAGGTATCTTCTTGTACCTTGTCCTATGACATTTTTTTAATAAATATATATTATTTGCTGACAAAAAAAAACATATTCTATGGTTATTAATCTATTTATCTTTATATATATATATATATATATATATATATATATATATATAATTAGTCGTGGATCCATTATAATAATGAGGGAGTGCAAATGCATCCCTCATTTTTAAAAAACTATATATAAATATGTTGAGTGTGTAGATTTTTCTGTCCTAATTTTGTGTATTGGACTCTCCATGCTCCTATTTTTTTTGCCTCTTTCATAATATTAATTGTTATTTTTTTATTATTTTAAATAAATTGTCCCCTCTAATTTAGATCCTAAATTTGTCACCGTTTATAATATATCTTTATTAATATTTTTATTGATTTAATGATTGTTTGGTATGCTTTCTGATCATAAGAATTAAGTAAAATGACTTTCCTTGATAGTAGGAGCTGTTCCTATGGAGATAGATATTGGCATATCTATCGTGATGATAATTAATGGTGTAATTGATGAACTTTGAAATTTTCATTATAGGAGATGAAAAAGAATAGAATTAATTTGTGATATTTAAAATATTTATTTATATAAAATGTAAAGTATATATTAAAATATAATCTGATAAATGTCAGAGTTAATAAATATATATTTTAGCTGAATTTATAATAAAAAATAATTAAGAAAAACTTTTGATACAGTGATATATTATTTATTAGAAGTCATGAGACTGGTCTATATTTGAGCAGTGAATATTTCATAGTTCCCTAAATTGATTATTTCCCGAAATCAATTATTAAAGTTGACGTGATTAGTTGGATTAAATATCATAAAACTATAAGACACCACGGAAAAATGTTACGTATAACAACAAAATAATTATAGGTTCAATATATATATATAAAAGAAGTTTTACATTTCAGCTTTTGTTGTACAAGAAGCTAATTTTTCAGACACAATGCATCTTCGAAACAAATATAGAGAATGAATGAATGATCTTATCTGTATCTGTTTTTCGATCATTTTAGTTTCTAACAAGAATTTTTTTACTTCGATCTAAAGCAAAAATAGATGCAACACTTCATACATTTTTTAGCACGTGTACTGTTATAGCTTAAATCAGTATCGAAATCAATCAGAACCAAATAATGTTATCGATCTCACATGGCTTAACAGTGCATCCTTTAACTTTGCTATGTGCATGGGGCTCAGACTTTTTCAAACTAAAGAGTGATGCTCCTAATCACCAAGGCATACACGCACCAAACATCAAGTTAATGGATAAAACACTCTGTAAATACTTATTATTATTTTTTTCTCTTTTTATCATATTATATCATTTTTCAGAAAATAAAATATATACTTAATAATGTAAAATAATTTTATATTATAGTTTAATAATTATCATCAACATTTATTTAATTTTAATAATAATTATTTTAAAAATCATATCAAACATCATTTTTAACAAGTTGATAATATAACATCATGCATTAGCAATGCATCCTCATTAAACTGTATTTTTTTTTTTGTAATAATCTTATTTGAGACACAATGGATATTAAATATTTTTTATTGACAAATATTAATTATTAATTTGTTAAATTTTGTTAGTACAAAAAATCAAATTCACAATTTTTTTTTTCTTTTTTTAATCATTCAACCAATCTTATATATCTCTTATGGATATTAAATTAATGTAGGTATCTCTTTGAGAGATGATTCAAATCTTGATTCATCGCCTTAAAAGAAATAGCTTTTTTCGTGAGCTCAACACTTAGTTACATTATATTATCTATAATATTTATATTTTTCTCTTTAGATACCATCTTGAAGTTAGTGTTCATCAATTATTTTCCAAAATGTAAGCGTAGAGTATATTTGTGTGGTTTATGATAATAAAAAGTAATAGAAATATGGACAAATAGTTAAATTTATTTTTAAAATAATGTAATATGGTCATTAAAAGATAAAATTTAAATTTATTCATTGAATGTGTAAAAAATATAATAAATTAGTGTTAGAGATAATTTAATAACAAATTAATTATAAATTTTACAATTATGTCAAATTGATTTTTAAAAATATAATTTATTATTAAATTAATCATTAAAAATTATAATTTTATAAATTTAACTACAAATCTCATTTATCACATTTTTTATATATTTAGAATTAAATTTATGTTTTGATCTTTTATATGACTAAGTGAGTGGCTGTAGAGCATGCATTATTTAAAAATTAAATGTGGGAAACTGATTTGTGGCCACATTTACAGCTCGTGGATTTAGGACTAGACGTGAGGAGTGGATTATGTATCAACATCATTAGCTGAGCAAAATCTATCTCATGCACCATTTGTTGACATGTAATTGACATAATAATGCATGAGAACTATTCCACGAGTTCAAGCCACAGACAGAGAGGGACAAAGACTTTGGATTTGAAGTGAAAGGGACGTGAGAGACGTATTGACTAGTCGAACCAAATGGTGGAGGTGACAGACTCACCTCACCTGGGTCCATTCAGATCGTCACAAAAAGAAAACAGAATCATTTGAAGGGCATCCCTGAAAACAGTGACCTGTGAGGAACAGAGATACCAAGACTGCTTGCGAGAAGCTATTGGTAACTGTGTTCATGTCTATCCCTTCAATTAGAGCCTTTCGAATAGTATGTGATTTTTTTAATACATTTTAATCATGTGGAGGCTCATAATGACAACAAGTATTAATATCTTGATCTGAATTAATGTAACTTGATTCCTAACAACAGCTATATAAACAGGTGTCGGTTGACTTGAGGCCAAGTTTAACTCTTTCTTCTTTTCTATTCTCTTTTATAAATGTAATGATGAAGATTATACATCGACTAATAATATAATTAAAATAATATATATAAATAAAAGATAACTTTTATCTTATCTTCTAAATTGATTTTGTAAAATTAAATTAGATCTAAAATTTATTATGTTGTTGAACTTTTGGGTTATTATTGAATCATTTATAAATATTCGATCTACAAATTTTAAGCTTGAAATGTTCGATCTTAAGTACGAGGATGTGTATGTATTAAAAATACCACATCAATTAAAGGTATGGCCAAATTAGATGTTTGGTGAGGGATGTGTGCTAGAGTTACACATAAATAACAGTAGAGTTTTTCGCACAATGAGAATCAAATACGAGTTTTTCTATTAAAAAATTGTTCACTCTCATGTCAGTTTAAAGAGATCTTTTGTCACTATTTCAACCTTATAAGATTGTTCTTGATACATATAAGTATACATATTTGTTCCCCCAGTTAATTTAATATATATTCTTTCAATATGTGGTTAATGAAAAAAATGTGAACGGAACTTGTCATAGATCAGGTAGTTGTTAGACTTACAAAAATGAAAGTTTTATTAAAAAAATTTATATTATATATATTAATATAATAATAAGTTTAATTTTAAAAAATAACAAAACTTTTATTGTCTCTTATGTTAATTAGATGAAATATATTTTTCATTAATTTCTTATTAATTTGTTTTTGAATTTTGAGTCACATAATTTTGTTATTTATAATTTTTAGTACATTAATGTCTTATTCTTTTAGCTCCCTCAAAATATTTGATGAAATTCCACCACCACACATTAACCAGTGATATTACTAAATTAGAGTATATATAAGTAAAAAATAACTATCACTTTATAAGTCAATTTTGTAAAGACGAGTCAAGTTTAGACACATTTCATTATAATTTTATTATGTGTGTCACCTCAAACATATAACGATATCATAATTATTTTTTACTCTCAACAAATTGAATTGTTATTCTATTTGATCTAAATGTAAAATAAAAACACCTCGAACGAAAATGGAAATGAAGGCTAACTAATGACAACCACATACAAAAATGAAACTAAGGCCTAAAGTGTGCCACAAAATGAGGTTACAACTTACAAGCGGTGCAAAAAATGAGGTTAAGGAGGTAGAGAACAAAAAAAGAAGGGGAAAAGGGTGGGGTGCATTGTAGGATGGCTTTTGATGAGAAGGGGGAAGGATATTTAGGGAAATGAAATTAGGGTAGAATTGTCCATTTGCCTATTTTGAGAAGTAGGGATGTTCGTGGTCTGGATTGGATCGGTTTTGAAGCAAAAAATCATCCGATCCAATTTCTTCGGTTTGGTCATCTCCATTCGGTTTGAAATTTTTTTCAAATTCGATCCAATCCAATCCAATTTTTTTCGGTTTGGATTGGATCGGTTTTCGGTTTTTCAAAAAGTCTAAAAATAAAACTTATGAAACTTATTTTTATCAAAATAACGAGTATCTAATATAAACAAACACATTCATTAGACAAAAACAAACCTCATTTTCTAATTTTCATTAGACAAACACGTTCATTGGACAAATTAAGGAGCAATGTATTGGATTTTTGGTTTTTGGGCTATGATGGGGAATAGGTCCAAGTAGATAAAGGGTAAGGTATGGTTTACAATTGGATCAGTTTGGATTGGATCGGTTTTCACTGGGCAATCCGAAATCCGATCCAATTCGGTGAAAATTTTCGGTTTTTCGGTTCGGTCACCACGATTTGCATCGGTTTGGATCGGTTGATGAACACCCCTATTGAGAAGGATGGAGGTGGAAAGAGAAGAATTGGGGTAGAAATAGCAGCACCCGTATTTGAATACCTTGGGCCACTTTGATTCATGCCCAATAAGGAAAAATGTCAGTGAATAAGCAAATGAAAATTGCTAAATGCGACTCTCATTTTTACTTATACACTTCCTCATATTTTTTATTTTTTTTATAAAATATCCTCTACCAAGAAATTAAGTTTGGGAATTTGTTTTTGTAATGGATAAATGTTCTAAATATTCATTTCAATAGAAGGCTTGAGCCACCTTAATCGAGGCTAAATATGTATAAACATCATTGAATACATACGTATATATTTGAATAAAGGGCTTGGGCCCCCTTGATTGAGACCAATAAGGATAAACGTTATTGAATCACATATGGCAATTGTCACCTTTACTTACTCACCCCCTTCATATTTTCGTTTAAATATCCTTTTCAAGAAACTAATAAGTTTTAGAATTTATTGTTGTAATAGATAAATATTTTATAAATTCATTTGAATAAAATATTATATTTTAAAAAATTATAAATTCATTTGAATAAAGGGCTGAGGTCACCTTTACCGAAGCCTAATAAGGGTAAACATCATTGAATTAGCATATGATAATTGTTAAATGCAGCTCCTTTTACTGATACATCCCCTCCATGTTATTTTTTTAAAAAAAAATCTCTAAATATATCCCCCATATAGCATATGATAATTGCTAAATTAAGCTAATATGCTTTATAAAGAACTATACTCTCCCTTTCCCCTTTACTAATTACTATTAGCTTTTATAAATAAAATATGTCACATAAATTGACAAAAAGATTTAACGTAATTTAAAATAAAAAAAATGTCTCAGAATTTGCTTTAGGTCCCACGTTGAGCTGACTCTCATATTGAGACTTTCATAGATGTAAAGCATAGAATCCTAAATGCAATTCGTGAATAATATAGCACTGCAAATCAAAGGATTTAGCTTAGAAGCATCTCTCATGCCTCATTACACAAGAAACAATTATTAGAACAATAAGAACCCTTTAAGTAAGCCTAACAAGCTTAAAGTAAACAACTCTCTCTAACAACACATTTTTCATCTTCTTTTCCAAGCCCTGACTTGAATGCTAGAGTTCTATAGATACCCCATCAAAGCTTGGCTTGTAATGGATCATCTCAAATTCATAATTTATCTCAAGTATTCTTCTTAGCGCTAAAAAAAATAGTTAATTTGTTTAATTTTAAAATAAATAAGATTTCTGATTATTTTGAGATTTAAAAAAATTGCTTTTTGTAAAACATCTCAAAAATTAATTAATTTTTTATACCTTCTTCAGATCAATTTTTAAAAAGGTTAGACAACAAACCCATAAATATTGTATCTTCAAACCACGGAATTTTCTACGTTTCCTACGTAAAGGATCAAGGGAGATAGCAGAAATAATGTGGTAAAATTTCAATATGCTGTATGCATTATATCTCAGTTTATAAATAGAAACAAGGCACAAACGAAAAACAGAACAGAATACAGTTGATAGTTAAAGAAAAATGACAGAAAATGATAAATTGAACAATGTTACTCGTTCATTTTGCAAGGATGACAATCACAATTTATCACAAATCGATGATTTTCATGACCGATACATATATCTCTTTTTGACTATATCAAATGGATACTAACTCTTGGCTCTTGGAGAATCTTCTCTCCCATGATACCCTCCAACCCATTATCTAGATCATCATTTTCTCTTTGCCTTTCCCATCTGACATGCCAAGTTGATGTATCTTCTTTAATATCTGATGATGAAGCAGCAACAGTGGAAACTTGGTTTCTAATATTGGGACGCACAAATAGAGAGAGAAGAAGTACAAGAGAAGCCATGGCATGGAGAATCAAAACCCAAGTTTCTTTTTTTACTTTAACCCAACAAACAACTAAGTACGTACTGTGCAAGTGCAAGCATTTGTTGTTTATATAAGTAGAGACATCACGTGTGTTGATTGCTGAATGAACAATAATTTATTATGTTTTATTATTATTACTACTAAAAATACGTTTGGAAATTGGAGCTGCAAAAGTTGGTTGGTGGTTGTTGCTTTTCTGGGTAATCTTTTTCAACATCTGTTTTTTGGGCTAATTATGGGATATCATAGGCTTACCGGTGAAAGAAGATGACCACCCTTTTCAACCATATCATTCTTATATACATTTTTTAATTTTATTTATCAGGAAGAAAATATAGATTTGATATCTTGCACGAAATCATGTAAATTAACGACATCCCCCTTCTGGACATCCTCAAATGCATATTGTGTTACATGATAATTCCCTGAGGTTGGTTTGGTAGAATGAAAGAGAATACAATGCAAAAAAAAAAAAAAAAAAAAAAGAAAGAAAAAAATAGTTGAATTAAAATAAAGTAAATAAGCTATAGGATTTATACATATTTTTAAAATTTCCTCTTCTTTTCCCTCTTGTTTTTTTCAACAAAACACACTCCTAGTGTCCTAAAAACAAATCATGTGAATTTCGATAATGGAAAATGTAATTTAACCATACATATAACTTTTTTAATAAGTTTATGAGTGATAAAATATTATTTATAATAAATAATATATGGTATTGACTTAATTAATAATATAATATTATTTATATTGTATAGCTTAGTTAAAATATATTTATTAGTACTAAATAGATATGTATCATTTTACAATGTTATTTATGTTAAAATATATTGTTTTTTAAATTCATATATGGTATTTTGAGTATTAATATAACTTATATATTTGTTTATCTGTATTATTGCGTTTATAGAAAATTATAGTATATATATTAGGCCAAATTAATTTCTAATTAATCAATATTTTGTTTTCTTATGAATATCAAAAGGAAAATGTTCAAAACAGATAAAAAAATTAATGATACAAGTGATTCGACACTTAGATTTTTTAACTAAAACCTAAGATTTGATTTTTGACTTGACATGAAGTTGAAAATAAAGTATCATTTTATCGTAAAATGAACTGCATGGGTGAAAGAAAACAAGTTGATTGTCAAATAAAAAGAGTAGATTACTCTCATGCTCATTGTTAGAGTTGGACAAATGAGTTTGAACTCGTGGGCTACCCATTAAACTTGCAACTTACATGATATATGAGTCCTATTTTTAAATTTGTTTGAATTACGGGTTTTTTGAGCTCAATTTGTTTAACCCATGGGTTAAACAAGGTAATCCACGGGTCTTTGAGGGTTTTTTATAACCTACTTTAAGAAAACACTTATTCTTGTGTAATTTAGTAAAAATTAGAAAGAAAGAATGTGGGGGGAGCTGATGCGGGCTCACTAAAAATGAATCCATGGTTTAATAGGGAGTGGATGTTGACTCACTAGAAATGATTCCATTTAAAATGTGGACTTCACATGACAAACTTCATAGACATGATTGTCTGCATGTCCAACTCTACTTATAATACATCTGGTAACATAAAAAATAGTGGGATCTACTTCATACACTATGTTTTTCTAATACACTACAATTTTTTTAATGATAAAATTACCCCCCTCACCAACTTTTACTTCCATGTCATGATTTTGTTTTCATTTTGTGGCTCAGTGTGTTGTTTTGCGATATTTTGGTGGTTGTAGCGTTGTTGGCTGTGCATATGTGGGTGGTGGTAGAGGCGATAAGTGTTCACCTTCGTCAAAGTAGCGTTGGTGGTGGCTGGTGGTGGCAGTGAGGTAAGGGTGAATTTTTTATATTATATACGGATTAGGTAATTTGTATGGATGATACAAATTTCACAATCCGTAAGTTACATTTGACGAATACGGATTAACTAATCTGTATGCCTCATATGGATTAAGTAATTCGTATGAGGCATGCAGATTATCTAATCCATAAGCTTCATACAGATTACCTAATCCGTATAAAGCTTACGGATTAAGTAATCTGTATTTGTCAGATAGTTATCTTTTTAAAATAATTTTTTAAAATTATTTTAAAAGGATTAGAAAGAATTATAATTGATTATAATTAATTAAAAAAAGAAATTTGTATATCCCTTTTAAAATTTGGGGATGAATTAGTATGAATAAATTGGATAGTTAGCTATGTTATGAATTATTTTTATTGTTTTGATTATTATATTTTTGAAAATTGGATGTTTTAATTGTAAGTTTTATTATGTATTTAATGAAATTTGTATTGTATTTTCTATGAATTTGTATAAATTTTATTTTGATTTGTTAAAATAGACAACGACGAGTGGATGAATGATAGTATTATGTCTAATGATATTAATATGAATAAAGACATTGAACAAGAAAATGATGCGGGTGAAAATAATAATTGTTCAGTTGATTGTTTTGCAGCGTTCAAGACGTCTGAGGTATTGATGTGACTTTGAGTTTAGTTAAAGTTCTTAAATGAATGAATTTAGTTGATTAAAAATGAATTATCCATTTTGGTAGGTCTTTCATTCCCGTGAGGACGTATTGAAATGGGCTTGTACAGTTGCATATGATAATTATTTTGTAGCTGTCATAATGAGGAATGACATGTCAAATGGAAAGCTGAGAACAACATCATATGTTTTAATTGGCTATGAAAGGAGCGGAAAGTATAGATCATGAAAAAAAGGTTTGGTACCCTCAACACTAGCACCAGAAAACGTGAATGTCTTTTTACGCTGTGAGTCAAACCAGTCCCAAGAGGTCAAGGGTGGATAGTGAATGTAATATGTGGCACTCATAATCATGTTTTGGCTAGGTCATTCTGTGGACACCCATATACTGGTCGATTAACTGAGGAGGAGAAGATTATTGTTGTTGATATGACAAGATCGAATGGTGAAACCAAAGAATATTATCCTAACTTTGAAGGATCACAATGCCAATAATTATAATGTCATTCTTGTTTCTCTTTCTCTCCAGCAAAGTATGACATTTTTCCCTCTGAGAAGCCAATCGCCTAAAGATTCATCTGTTCATTGCATTGTATGTATTGGCCATGTGTTTGGTAATCATTTTGTTTAGGTATATCATTCATCGTTAATTGAAGCATTTTATTCTGTCACATTTGGTTTATTGCATTTTCAGTAACAATGTCATTTAAATGGGTTCTACTCGCAGACGAATGTCCTATCCCATCAACCGCATCCTTGTGGTCTACGCATTGTTCCAATGAAGCCAAACACTGGCCGACTCCTTATATTGATCAAATGAGGTTGTATACTAAATCCATGAAGTTACGCATTGACCATGTCGATTTAGGAGACGATTAAAATTTGAAATTTATGTGTGGCGCTTTTTTTTGTAAACAAATAAGTAGTACACACTGACCATCACTTATATATTTATTATCCGTTGCATTTCTGTATTTTGATTGAAATTCCTCCATATGTCTATGGTACCCAGAATTTATCAACAAGACTAGTCAATAATTGTGTATTTTGTAGTACGAAAGGATATCAAGTGCAGGAATCGAATGAGTTAAAAATGTAGTCCAATAATTTTGTAATATGATGACAAATACTAAAAATGAAATTTTTAACTTAATTAAAAGGTAAATGCAAAGTGAAAAACACAAATGTGGTGTTAAAAAATAAAGTGACATGAGAGGAATCTTCAATCTCTCCTACCAAGTTGTCTCCTTTGTGTATCCCTTAATCGACTGGATCGCACAAACACGTTTTCATGCTAAGTGACACTACGTGCTAATTCCAACAATTGTTGTGAGTAGTATATGCATCTATTTTAGGGGTAACCATACGCATGTCTAGCATGTGTTGCAACTCGTCTCCTATTCTTTGGCACATACCTTGAAACAATCATATAATATACGGTGATAATTAATTACTATTGGCAATACCTTTAATTATATTTAAAAACAAGGCTACCCAAACTTTTACCACTGAATGTGGAGGCACGTCACTAACATCAAAAGCTCCCGCAACTGGATTTGTCACACCTGGTCTTTCAACCTGGTGCACAAAAGGGGGATCCTGCAAAGTAGTGGTGACTCGCAATAGATGTCGGTTAGGCTCCCCAGCCTCTGGCGGACTCATAAATGGATGAGATATATGATAAAACCAATTCATATAGCCACGAGCACACTGACTAGGATAAGTAACCAAGTCTCCAGTGTCTACAACGTAGTCAGAGAAGTGGGTCCATCGGTCGTCAACCTCTTCTGTCGAGGGAGTCTTAGAGTGGTGCATCTATGGGATTTGTTGAACAAAAAACCCAAATTGCCTAATGACCCGCTTGGGTAAATGTCTTACCATGTATGGACCCCATCTAAGGTACCCAGAAAATAAAGAAATGATCTCGAAATCCCTGTGGCAATGGTGGTCCCTATATGGCATCTAGCAAACATTGTCCAACGTCAACCTATCTAATCGCCTACGATAGGTTGTAACTGGTAAAGCATTTGCGGCTTTTCAGCGACATACACGTGGAAACCTCTCACCATACTGGGGATTTGGCATGGCATTTCCAATGGTTGGAAAATGTTCATAGATCTAGCACTGCAGTATGAAATAAGAAATTAATTATTACAACAATCAAAGTATTAAGACAAACTTAATTTACTTAAATAGTCTTAATATTAATTACTTAAATGATGTTTTATAATTACCTGTAGAAAAGAAATATATCCGACAAGGTGTTTCCCGTGATGCTAAGATGCATAGTTTAAATTTTCATACATGTGGACTAAAGCAGCTGCACCCCAACAATACCTCGCTGATTGGTCCAGATCATGAAATGCATCTAAGAATACCACACTGATGTGTGTGACACTCTTGTTCGCAAATAATGCCCAACCTACCAAATGCAGCATATGTCTGGAAAACTCCCATAATTGGGAGATGCAACAACGACGCAACATCATCCAAAGTGAAGCTCGCTTCTCCGATGGAAAAGTGGAGTTGTTGGTCTCAGGGTGTCATCTCTCCACAAACGCAGATAGCAATCCTCTGTCTACAGTCTCCATGAAACATGATATCAGTGGGCTTAACCCAGTAGAAGCAACTAACGCTTCAATCTCAGGTGTTGGTTTACCAAATTTGGCTACTTTACATCCGTAAGAAGCCAATTTTAACTCATCACGTTCCTGAAAATAAGTTATTGTCAAAGGACATTATATTTTCAAATATAGGTTAATTTGTATCTAATTAAACATATAAGTATCTCTCCAGCCCACACTCTAAAAGTCACATGGTTAGCATAGTCTGTAAGAACCAAACTGTCTACCGAGCCACCTGGAAAAGCTTCTGACTCAGTACTAACGTCATCCGGCACATGAATATTAGGGTCCATATGTTCCTCCTAAGCAATTGGTTTCTTAGCAACAACAGCTGCCCGTTGTCTTCGGGCGAATGCGGTAGACCTATGGCGTTCAATGGCTTCCTCTGCATTACCAGCAATATGTGTTCCAAATGCTCGGTCTACAACTCTCCCTAGAGCCTTACGCAAACCTCTTGTTTTTACCATAATCTGTACCGATAATTATAGACTAAGTCTAACACTATAAACAAATTCATGTTATATACAACTAAGACAAACATCAGCCAACATCCTAACATACAAAATACAACCTTCACATACTATATATTTATTAAATTCATTTACTCATTTAGGCAACCAAAACTTCACTTCTACATATAAACACCTTAGCCAATATATGGGACAACTTGTCTCATACTTTTAGTGTCTACAAATTTAGCTCAATATAACTTATAAATATCATGTTTTGGTCAAACTTCTAAGTCATTTCGTTGTCTTATACATATAAATAATGAAATTAAATAAACAATAAAAAATTATTTCAATTTCTAATATATTTATAAATAATTTAGTATATTTAAATTAATTAATTTTTATTAAATTATCAGAAATTAATAAAATGGGTAACGTATGGATTACGTAATTCGTAAGCTTCATACGAATTATGTAATCCGTATGAATCTTAAGGATTGTGTAATCCATAAGCTTCATACAGATTACATAATTTGTGTGTTACTCACACCATTCCTACGGATTGGCTAATCCGTGTCATCCCCATGGATTCGCCAATCCGTATTACAGCCATCAAAATTTGAAATCGACGCTCAACGTGATGCAACCAAACACCTCCTGACCACCACCATTGTAGAGAAGCACGACCACCAAGCACCTCCAAATCGAACGACCACAACGTACAACACCTATGCCACCATCGTGAGCCACAGAACGAAGAAGAAGGAAGTGAAGACCAAGAAGGAAGCGCCGCAGCTGCTGTACGATCAAGAAAGGAAATCCCAAATAATAAACCTAATCAAAAGGCTATTTTCAGTATTGCACTATTATCATATAGTGTATTAGAAATAATATAGTGTATGAAGCAGCACTCAAAAATAGTTCAAACACGAGTGCAACCAAGGTTATTAGCATATCTGCATATGTAAATCTATAGTTATGTTTGCTATCAAAAAATATGAGAAGCTTGGATCAGACTTGCCATCCTTGAGCCATCAATAACAATGACATCATTTGAAGGTCCTTTAATGCTATTAATCAATATGCTTTTACGTTATGTTACCTAATAGTATTATATTTATTTTAATTAATATTTATTCGTCATTTTAATGAAAATAATGTCTTACTCAAACCAATAAACATTGATTAACATTTAACAATAATACTTCATGTTGCTGTGAGTTGTAATGTAAAGAGATCTTTGGTGATAATTGAGCGTAAATTATTGTAAGATTCTGCATATTATCTTATTTTCCTTATATTATTGAGAAATAACTTTTTCCATTTTGAAGATCTCGACTTCTATGATCTTTAAGAACTACATTCTATTTAATGGGGGACAATGAGTAGAAACACATTCTAATTTTCTTTCTCACATCTGTAATTATTTTACAAGCTTAGGCATCAAAATATTTTTGTAAATATGTATTTACCCTATTGTCTAGGAGTAGAATTATCAAAACCCATATAAACATTTAAGTGACAACATATATTAAATAAATCCAATAAAGTATGTAATGTTAAAATAATATATAAATCAAGGAAAAAATATATTTGACACAAAATACTATATATATATATATATATATATATATATATATAGAAAGAATACTATAAAACAATTAAAATATATAGTAACCTTAATCAAGTATCCTTTTCGAAAAAAGGATGTGTAACGTATAAAGGGTCTAAAAGTTTTGGTGATTACGAAACTTTAAAGATTAGATGAATTTATTAATTTTTGGTGATTACGAAAATCTATCCCTGATGTGAATTTTCCTATATCATATGTTACTTTTACATGAATTTAAAATATTTTTTACTTTATATAATATATAATAAATAGTGTTATTGAGCATACTGAGCACATGCATATAAATGATCTTCAAATAAACATCTGAGACAACATAATATGCTTAGAAATGCAAAAAAGGCATTAACAAATACCTTAGACAGACCCGTTAACCTATCTTTAGGAATGATTAGAAAATGGGTAGGAGCTTGTGGAGCTATGTCCCTAAAGCCAAGGACCTGTTAAACAGAAAATAAAAGATGAAAGGATATAATACACCTTTAAATCAAATATTGTTGCTAGTTTTTGAGGCTCGGTTTTACTTATTTAAAGGAATGTTGTCAAGGCATTAAACAAAACAAGAATATAAGAGCAGTGGAAAACTAACATAAAGAGATTAATTAAGTTTGGAATATCCATATACATACAATAATAAGAAGAAATCTAAGTATTGGTATAAATTGATCGGTAACCTTTTTCAACTCTTCTAAACTTGAGCCATGTGTAAGAATGTGCAACCCAACAAGGAAACTAAAAACAATTTCTTTTTAAGGTAGTCAATTCAAATGTATTTTTAATTGACATTTATTAGTTTACCCCAAGATGTAACCCCAAATTATTAATATATGTAACCTCAATATACAATTAAATGAACATAATGCATCAATTCTACCAAATAATAATCAATACTTTTTTTACTAACCAATTTTAATTTTTACCTGTTCAAAATCAATATTATATTATACTCTTTTTACTATCTACGTAATAAATCTCAAATAATTTATTTTACTCAAAATATTCAACAATAACACATTTCTTATGTGTAGTATTATTTTAGTAGTATTTCTAATTTAAAATACATTGAGAAATTATTCTAATATATTTTAAATTTAAAATACATATAAATAGACTCTAAATGTCCTGATTTTATGTAAATTGTTACTGGAATATACTTTTTAAATATTTTGTTACGATTATTCCATGCCAACATATTAATTTGGCATTACCATATTTATTCTCTTTAACTATTAGCAAAAAATCATTTAAAATTATGATAAGGTCAATTAATTTGGCAATATTTTTCCTCTTTTTTATTTCTTTTCACTTAATCATTTTATTTTATTTTTAATTTTAATGTTTTTTTATTTTTAAAATTAAGACATGGTCAATTCATTTAAAATTAAGACATGTAACACCATTAAAACCCCGCTAATTAAGCATTTATATATCGTCAATTACTTTAGCAAAATCAATTTTTGTCTACCTAATCTTTTCTCTGTAAAATACCTAATAACTAAT
>PYAF01001841.1:1510400-1526693 GCA_007407185.1 Glycine tomentella
ATTTATATATTTTGATAAATTTCTCTTTACTTTCAAATAAATAATAATTGTTATTGTCAAAAAAAAAAATTAGGTGAAGAGATGATTTGGATAAATTAGTAAAATTTGAGATAATTTTTTTTAATTAGAATTTAATGTCCATGCATATTTGATGAGTTAAAAATTTTCACACGGTACTTTTAATTACATAAAACTTCTAAATAAAACTTGTACAATTTATCTATTATTATTCTTCTTTTGAAGTTTTAAATATACTTTCTTAAAATAGAAAAAATAGTAATCCTCACACATAACTTGTCCTCCTAACAAGATTTATTACGTATTCAAGTGTTAACAACCTTTGAATCTTGAATTACTTGGTTAAGATACACAAGTAATTACAACTTGAATCAATCATTATTGGTAACAAAACCAATATTCTTAGAACCGAACCGGTCATCAAATCATTGAAACACTAGTTCAAGGGTCAATGATTCAATCGAGGTTGAACCGATTTTAATAATTTTTAAAAATATTTTAATACCATATCCTAGTAATATTGAACCAAAAATAACATAATCTGTATAAATTGTTAACAATAGAAAGTAAATTTCACTTAAAAATGTCTCAAGTCATAATATTTATTTTTAAAAAAAACAACATCGTTTTGAAAGTTAAAAAAATAGTTTTAGGTGAAATCAGTAAAATCAATTTTATCGATTTTCAACTAGTTCAACATTTTTCAGTCAGTTTTAAGGACACACCAGCTTTTAGAAAATGTTGGACCGTACATGTGACTCGTTCTCGAGCGAATCAAAACCATGAACAAAACACACTTTTACTTACCTATATCCTTTCTATTTGTTATGGGTAGAATTTATAAGAAATTGGTATAAAATTTTGTGTTTATTTATTTTTTTAAAAAATAGGAACTTATTTATAAACTAAAAAAAATGATTTTGATAAAATATAATTTACTGATTATTTTTCATAAATTTTAAAAAATATAAGCCAATTATTTAAAATAAATTTTAATTTTAATTAAATTGTGGGCCAATTTGTTACAGATTAAGAGAAAAGTAACTCTAATATAATATAATTTAGTGGTTTAAAAAAAATCCCGTACAGCCAAAAAAAACTAATTTATGTTTCTTTACAATTATAAACATTCTTTTTTAAAAGAAATACTGATTTTACAAGAAACTATTCAAAAATAAATTATAACTCTAATAGAATTTTAATTATTTTAAAGGCTTAAATAAATGCATGGAATTTTTTGAAAGTATTTAAAAAAAAACAAATAAATCATTTTAAAAAATAATTGTAAAAAATGATTCCTTTATATTTTGTCCAACTTCTAATTATTTAACTTCTAAAAACATTTTTCTTTAAACAAAAATGTTTTTTTTATTAAAAAAACTTAAACATATTTTTTATCCCATTAATTTAGCATACTTTTGTTTTTCATCATTAAAAAAATCACTTTAGTCCCTACAAATTATATTTAGTTTGTGTTTCATCCTTACCGTTAATCTCCATTACAAAAATGATGGCATGACAAACATATTGATGATGTCACTCATGCCACATCGGTATGGGATATCACGTCATCATTAACTTACAAGGATGAAAATCAAACAAATATAATTTGTAAGGACTAAAACAAAAAAGAAAATTACATATTTACATGGACAACAAAATATTTAAGTTTTTAATTACATATTAAAATAAAATAAATCCTTCTCTACCTTTCTCACACTCTTCACCCCCTTCAAGCAATTGTGCTGACAAAAATAGTGATAGTGAAGACAACGATAGCGACAATGATGGTGATGGTGACAACATGAGTCAAAATAGTGGTGTTGTTAGTAGTGATAGTGACAATAGATAGATAGATATAGATATATATAATTAAATTTTTCATAGATATTTTCTTAATAAAAGAAAACTATTAAACCATCATTTCCATAATTATGTAACTAATAAAAAGGGTTAAATAAATATTTTAAATTTCTTTGTATTCTTTATAATCAACTATAGATGAATTTTTTAATACATGTATAAGGGGTTTAGAGGATTTATTGATGAGTGACTACAAAAGGGTGAAGATCTTAGTTTAGGAGTTGTTACTAAATCAATGTTGAGGGGGTTACAAGATAACATTAATATGAAGATGATCTCATTTGTGGAGAAGATCATAAATTTGAGTCAACTTCTAGATTGTGATTGCTTATTATTTTTAGATCTTTTTTATTGGGCCTTTTGTGGACTTAAATGAATAAGGTGTCATCGTGGTGGGTATGTCGTCGAGGAAGGGATGTTGTCAAGGGAGATGTCGTTGTGGGTTGAGAGAAAGGAGAAAAGATGTGATAAGGTTAGGAGATGGGAGGTGAAAATTTCATTAAGAGTATTATTGTATTTTCACTTAATAATTAAGGGGGGTGGGGGGTGTAAGATTCAACTTAGGGAGCGTAGGATTCAAGTTGCCCTATTAGGCATGGCAACAGGGCGGATCGGGGGCGATTTTTACTCATACCACCCCCGCCCCCGCCCCCGATGGGGGTCGATTTTTCCCGCCCCCGAACACTTAAAAATTATTATTAAAAAATTAATTTTAAACAACAATTATAACATAAAATTTGATCGCACTAAGTCTCAAATGTATGTAATTACAATAAAATTTCAACATTAGATGTTTATTGCTGGAAAATAAAATTAGTTATACTCATAATTCTTGAATAAAATTAGCCTTTATCCCAAGGTATTCCGTATATATAAAAGTATTTTTGTAAATAATTAAATATAGCATGGTGGGGGCGGGGCGGTTATCAGCATTACCAAAATCGCCCCCGTCCCCGAATTCAGCAGGCGGGGAAAAATCGAACCCGAATCCGAAATCGGTCAACTCAGTTTTTCCCCGTTGATATCGGGGCGGGTTCAGACGGATGCCCACGGATGCGGGTCAAGTTGCCATGTCTACCCCCTATTATGTTGTTGGAATTTTTTTTAGTTATATGAGTATTCTCATTAGTGTTAGTATAATATGTTTTTATAATCCATGTAGAGACACTTTTTTATGACATTTGTTATATTTATACTCTTTTTTTTCTAAGTATACTCCCCTTTGTCTTTTTAAACTCAAAATGACTTAAATAATCTTCTTATGTCAAACCATCTTCTTTCCCTCACACGATCGCACACTCCCGCACCCAATAATGAACTCCTTCCATGGCAATGAAATATTCATCATCTCTTTCATTAAAATCCTTTGTTACTCTAATTTTATATTTTGCTTTGGTTTTTCTTTCTTCCTCACTTTCTTGATTTTACTTATCTATTTTTTTGTAATCATATTACTGATATGAAATATCTATCAGTTTTATTGATGATTAATCTTTGTCAGGGAACCTAACTGACCACCTTACCACATTTTTCCATCCACAAGGTTTGAACATGAAGCCTTACTTAAGGGAATTGAGCCTGGTACCACTCAGACCTTGGTTGATTTTACTTATCTAATAGCCTTATTCTTTGGCCACAAACTAGGAAAAGTGTTTACAAGCTTGGGATCCCCATACATGATTTGCACGTGTTGTGTAATTTGGCTAGATGTTCAAGAGGTGGAATATAGACACATTATAATACTTTATTGTTGTGTCATTTTATTGAGATCATTGTCTTTTGAATTTTCAATCAGATTTAAAATGTTTTTTTTATTAAATTCTAGAAAGTACTTTCTGGAATACAAAATTTCAAACAATATTCCATAAATTACTTTTCAAAATGCAACATTTTAAACAGTATTTTGGAAAGTACTTTATGAAATCTATTATTTTGTATGCTAGAAAATACTGTGCTATTTTAGTTTTGTATTATGGAAAGTACGTTATGGAACAATGATATAAGTGTATTTTGGATTTATAAAGTATTTAATGATAATAAAGATGAAAAAAAGTGAGATCATTTTCATGTTAATGTCCTCTCATAACTTCCTCAACATTGATCTAGTAATAACTCCTCCAAGCTAAAGTCATCACCCTTTTGCAGTCCTTCATTATCAAATTGTTATGTGATTATGGGCTTATGATTTTCCTAATTCAAGCATTCCTTAAGTCTATAATAGCTTATTTCAATCAAACATTGACATGCAATTATGGCTAATTGCCTAATTTAAGTCATTATGTGATTATGCTTAATTCATTCTTATAAAAACATAAGTATAAAATATAAATCCCCTAACATGGTTGTGTTGGTGGCTTTTTTCCCGCTTAATAAACATGGTTGTGAAACACTTAAACTTGATAGAACTACTACATCCTGGCATGCGAATTTGATGAATGATGATAAATTTTTTTCACTAATTCATGCCATGAGAATTAGGGAGCACAAGCAGTAAGGTGTGTGAGTAAAGACTAGAGTGTAGAAGAGAAAACTAAAAGATTAAAAGCCTACATTTTTTTTATTTGTTTTTATAAAGGGTGTCCACAATAAAAAGCAAATATGCGTTTATCATACAAAATCTTAAAACATGCAATTATAGGTTCTCTGTTATCATGAGGTGTGAGCTTCGTCTTTTACACCTAAGACCCAATATTAGTAGAGGGCATATATATATTTATTTATTTACTATCGATGCAAAGTAACTTAATGTTAAAGGGTGATGACCCATATAGATGACTTTGTAGTTTCACCCCAAGGAGGGAGAAAGAATACCATCATCACCACAACCTTTGTTGGCCACAATAATGAAAATCCACTATTCCTCTCCCTCTCTGATCCCTAGCACAACACCTAGTGGGTTGCTATGATGGTGGTACCATTATAGGACCCATTTTCTTTCTTTTTCGCTCAATATTTTACCTTTCTAATTTGTTTCATGTTGCACTTTCTCCATCGCATTCTCTTCTTTGTTGCCACACCGTCAACAACCTCCCATGGTTGATCGATGGGATGATGGTGATCGACACGAAATCTAATTGTAATGCTTAGTGGAGGGAGATAGACAAAAACAAATATATAGGCTTAGGTACCACATAATTATCATTTTCATTTTATTCAAGGATCACATTACAATTACAATAAATTGAAATTAACAAAAGACTAGTAGGTGATCAATAAAGACATTTAATAATTGATTAAAATATTATGACCCTTATCACCGCACCCATAACTATATTGCTTGGACCTTTCAAAGGCATGCCAATTGTCATTGGATTTTTGCCTTTGATGTTTTAAATCAATTGAGCAACATGGGGGGCCACTAGAATAACATGTGTACTTATATTCTTTATCTCCACGAAATTACCTTGCCTTTTCTCATTGTGGATTCGATTTTTCCTCTTTGGTTGTCCCTCCTTGTGATTGATGACTGCATGATTGGTATTATCATCGGGCATTAATTATGGGAGATCCACTTTCATCCTTAATATTCTGTTTATATTTTTTCCCTCCCATTGAACCCACTTTTAATGGCACCATGCTATTTATTCTTTATTTTATTTGAATGTTTCAATTAATAAATCGTTATCCAATCCTCATACAAATTCATTGCCTTATTAATTACCTCAGTCCCTAAATCCGAATTAGGGTTTGCATGATTAACGTGATCTTCTCCAACATTCCTCCTCCATCCGTCAAGGTTATTCTTGCTGCCATTTACTTTGAACAGTCCCAAGTTGTATGATCATAACAGACACATTTTTTTACCATGCAAGTGCAAACCTTCACATTCAACACTAAACCAATGGTTGCTTAATGATTCGTACAAACCTTTCTCTTTAAGCATAAAGTATCCTTATATTCACCTTAAAGGACTTACCCACTTTAGAGTCAATTGTAAAGTACACTTTTATTATAATATTCCATATTAAAGTTTGGGAAACAAAATTCAAACCAAGGTCCTGCCAATCCAAACATGAGATTTAACAAAGTCTGAAAATCATGGTCTAAACTCTAACCATAAGATAATGATCAAATATCATCGAAGTCCTCTATTTATCGAAAACAACTAATGATTAGAAAAATGAACCATGAATAAAGTATCCAAATATTAATTTGAAGAAATATTGTGGACGAGAAAAAAAAGCCCAAATCCAAACAGTCTCCTCAATTTTCTATACCGGGAAAGCAAATTAAAAAGATAAAGTTGTGGCGGCTAAATTATTATATATATATAGAGAGAGTATCACAGTGTAAATGGTCGACACCTAAAATCCCTAATCAGAAAAAAAACCCTAGTCATGCCGCCGATGGGGAGGAAGCGAAAGGTAGCACCCAAATCTTCTCTATCCACCGAGCCACCGTTCAAGCAGCACCAACCAAAACCCCAAAACCCCCTTCAAGAATACGAAGAAGTCGAAGAGGAAGTTGAGGAAGAAGAGGTAGAGGAAGAGGTCGAAGAGGAAGAAGAAGAAGAGGAGGATGAGGAAGAAGAGGAGGAAGAAGAAGAAGAAGAAAACGACGTCGTCAAACAACAGCAGCAGCTACAGCAAGACGAAGACGACGTCCCGATATCGGAGCTTCTTGAACCGTTGGGCAAGGACCAGCTTCTGAACCTTCTTTGCGACGCGGCGGCGAAGCACCGCGACGTGGCGGAGAGGATCCGAAAGGCGGCGGATGGAGATCCGGTGCACCGGAAGATATTTGTCCACGGATTGGGCTGGGACACCACCGCCGGAACCCTAATTAGCGCGTTCCGGCAGTACGGCGAGATTGAGGACTGCAAGGCCGTCACCGACAAGGTCTCCGGCAAGTCCAAGGGCTACGGCTTCATCCTCTTCAAGACGCGCCGCGGCGCCCAAAACGCGCTCAAGGAGCCGCAGAAGAAGATCGGCAACCGCATGACAGCGTGCCAGCTGGCATCCATAGGACCGGTTAGCAACCCGCCGCCGACGCCAATGGCGCCTTCGGCGGCTCCGTCGTCGTCGGTTTCGGAGTACACGCAGAAGAAGATCTACGTGAGCAACGTCGGTGCGGACCTGGATCCGCAGAAGCTTCTCGCGTTTTTTTCGCGGTTCGGGGAGATTGAGGAAGGGCCGTTGGGGCTTGACAAGGCCACCGGAAAACCTAAGGGGTTTTGTCTGTTTGTTTACAGGAATCCGGAGAGTGCGAGGAGAGCGTTGGAAGAGCCTCATAAGGATTTCGAAGGGCACGTTTTGCATTGCCAGAAGGCGATTGATGGGCCCAAGGCCGGGAAATTTCAGCAGCAGCAGCAGCACGGGAATGTTAATGTGCACGCCCAGCGGGCCCAGTTTCCGAGGAATGGTAATGTTGGTGCTAATGCTGCTGCTGGTTATGGTGGTGGTGCGGCGGTGCAGCCGGGGCACTTGATGGCGCCGGCTGGGCCGGGGATTGGGTTTAATCCGTCGGCTGCTGCTGCGCAGGCCGCGTTGAATCCGGCAATGGCACAGGCTTTGACGGCCCTGCTGGCGTCGCAGGGGACGTTGGGGCTGACGAATTTGTTGGGGAGTATCGGAACGAGTGCTGCGGGGAACGCTGGTGTGCCTGCTGCAGGGGCTGCGGTGCAGGGTGGTGGTTATAGTGCTCAGCCGAATATTAGTCCCGGTGTTGTTGGAGGATATGGGAATCAGGTGGGGTTGCAGGTGGCGTATCCGAATCAGAATCAGCAGATAGGGCAGGGTGGATCTGGAAGAGGGCAATATGGTGGTGGAGCTGCCCCCTACATGGGGCACTAGGTATGGTGTGTGATCATTTTTCTGTAGATAATTGATGTCTTTTCCTGTTTGGCCTTATTTTTTATCTGTTTGGTACTGTGTTTAATTGTAGCAGGGAATAAGGTAGATTTTGGAGGAAGTGAAAGCAAAGTAGTGGGTTTTCCTTTTTGGGTATATTCTTAGGGTTTTTAGTGCCAACTTCTAGGGTGTCGAATAGGATATATTTTTTAAGGCTTAGCATGAACTGACATTGGTCATTCTTTTCGGCTTTTGCCATGCCTGGTAGCCTCTTTTTGTTGTGCTTTACTATAATTTATAGTTGTTTGTCTGGAACATAATGGTATATGTTCATTCATATTCGTTGATATGAGTATAGGTTGTTTCCATCCATGTAACTGGGCATGGAGGATGAAATGAATGTTAACACAATGAAGATGGGAGGTCTTGGTAGTTTGAATGAGGAATGTGTGATATGCTTTTTTTGTGATTTTTTTGTCAATGTTTTGAAGTTGGGAGGTCTTGGTAGTTTGGATGAGGAGTTTGTGATATGCTCACTGAAGAACAGATTGGACTGCCAGTGTGAGACAACCAAGAACAGAAGAGATTGACAGGATGATGGACCAACTACCGTGAGAGAATTTGGTTAAGAGAGGGTGGTGAGCTCATTCATTTTAGGTCATAATCCTTGGTCTTGGATTGTAGTTGAGTCACTCAGATCAATGTTATTGCTACGGGTGCCCATTCATAGAATATTACCAATTCCACTTTCAAGTTTTCCCAGTTATCCCACCGGAAAATCTTCTATGAGGACGAAATCCGAAGGCAGCATGGAATTCCCAGTCTTTTGTATGGACTACTTGGTTGTGTTTATGTCACAAAGACTTGTGGAAAATGGTTTTTCTTGGTTTTTTCTCACTGTAGTATACTTTTTACTGCTCTACATTTTGTTGTCTCATGGTTTTCTAATAATGTTGAATGTTTGCAACACAGTTTTTTTTAAAACCTTTCCAAATGTGATTTTCTAAGCACCTTGAAAAATCAAATGATTTTGAGCTAGCTGTTTGAGTTTCAATAGTTCCCAGCCAATTTTGCTAAAGCTTGGTTTTTGGGCCCGTTTTTTCCAATTAAATTGTTTTCATGCTTTTTTATTCATTTTGCAGATTCCACATAAGTGCATCAGTCTTTTATTACTGGCCTGGCGTTTCTTCTGAGTTCTGAAGTTTAAGGAGCTGATGCAATTGGGGTGTTTATAATGAAATGCTACTTACTGATCAGAATATTTTAATTACCAAATGGAGTTCTGTTTTCACCACCTGCTTTTTATTATTTTCTTCCCTTTCAAAATATTGTAGTATTTTGACTTAGTTTATCTTCAAAAAATTTCCTATGGAACTGTTTTTGTACCGTGAATTGAAGTTTTATCGGTATTTATAAGGAGTTTGGGATTCTGTCCAAATTATATTTTTAAATATTTATGTTTGCGTGAACCATTGTGTTTCAACTTGGTATTCTTGACTTGTTGGATGGTTTTTATATAGTTATTTGATACCGTTTCCCCTTCTTTTTTTATTGCTATATTTTTTCTTACTTTTTCATTCTTATGTTAATCATTGAAATGAAATTGCATAATATACCTTTTCCCCTTGAAAAGATAAAATGGAATGAAGCCAAATTATCATATTTTTTTTTTTTTTTCATTTTTCTTCTGTTATTGTGTACTTAAATCTTTGCAGTTATTTTGCATGTTTAATCAGTTTATTTAAATTAAAAAGGAAGAAATACAAATGATTTTCATTTAAGTTTGATTTTGACCTGCTTGTAAAGTTCCCACACTTTGAGAAATCTTTTTTATGTAGTAGAGTTCCTTAACTAGGTATATGATGTAGCCTTTACCTCTTTCCAGCAGAAAAGCACAGAGTGCACTCGTTTTTTAGGGGCTCCATTTTCTCTTTTAACATATTTTGAATCTTTTTTGTCATGGTGCTCATTTAAATTGTCTTTTTGAAGTAAGTCAAAGTCGGGCAAATTCTTTTTTCTTTCTTTTGTTTCTTTAGTTTTTCTTTTCTCAAAGGACTGATTAATAACTTGCTTGGAAAGATCTTTACCCTCACGTGGCATTTGATACAGAGAATATTTTATTCTCAATTAATTTAATTTTGTGGATGATATTGCCAGGATTATAAAATATATTTAGTTATTACTCAGCTTTCCTAAAAGCAGTATGTTTATTCCCAACAAAGTTTTATACCTCTAAAATCATAATTTTTATAGTTAATCCCTACAGTGAAATTATATTCTCATTTCTTATCTTTAAGGTGTTAAACTTTTATTTCTACCTATTCACAAATTAACATTCCCAAAAATTTGTTATTTCCAGAAAATAATTGTTATTTCTTCTGCCAAATATGTGAAGTTTGTATGCACTGAATGTCATCTTGAATGGTTGTATGATACTTCTGATCATCACCACTTTCAAACTTGTTCATTTTTTGTTGTTGCTGAAGCAGTTTTATTTCTGGCAATCATGACATCCTGTTGGTTGGTCTGATTTCTTTCTAACTTGCAAAATGTTGCATGTTTATATTAAAGAAGAAACTGAATTTTGTCATTGAAATTTTGTTTTATGTATGTTTAATTTTCTACATAAATCCTGCTTCTGAAGTAAGAGTCTAAGAGATGAAGTCAATTCAGTCATAGTGATTATGGGTTTGTTTGTAGCTCTGGTTAATTGTCAAATGAATAGGTTCATTAGGTTGGCTTCGATGGACAGGAAGGGATGTTGCAGTGTATTTTGTCTATAATATGTTATCTTTGTTTTAGTTGAATGGCAAGTGTATTCACTCTGGCTTTTTACTAGAGAAATTTGCAGCCTTAAACCTTGTGTATTAAACTTGGGATTTAAACAGGGCTGTTGCTCAGTTTCTGAATCTTTGCTTCTTTGGTAGATAGTAACCAGTTTATTGCATCTTCCCTCCTCCCTCTGAAAAAAAGAAAGAAAGCTAATTAATTATGTATGCTTGCATTTACTAAAACGAAGGCGTAGAAAATATAATTTCTTTCTGAATATATCGATACTTAAATTGCTTGAAACTACTGTTTTACTTTTCATGTTGTATTCAATGTGTTGAATAGAACTAAGTTTGTGATAAATGACCTATGGTTTTTCTTTGAGGTGTTTCTTTTATTTTATTCCGTGTTTTTATTAGTAACATGAAATATTGCATTATTGCGTTTTGTTTGTTCCGGGCTTATTTTGCCGTGTTTTATGATGCGCCTTGTTTTAATCTTTCATGCATAAACTTCGTAATCGATCAATGTTATTACTTATTACCTATAAGATTTCTTCCGCCGAAGAAAATAAAATTATTGAAATAATGATAAAGTATTTTTGTTATTTATAATATATTTTATCATTTTGTACATATATCTAGAAGGAGGAATAATTTACATATTTGTAGCATATACTAAAAATTATTAGCATTGATCGGTTACAAAATGCACCATTTTTTATATATGAAATTTTATCATTATGAAAAAATTATGTACATATGCCTACTGGAATTTATTTTATTATGTAGTATAGTAAATTTGTAGGGCAGATCTAGAGTCAATTGCTCTGAAAATAATGTAACCTTTTTTTACTAATAAAATATAACCATTATAATAAGGGGATATATGCATGACTCTTTCATGGGTACATAAAATTGTAGGTCTTTTTATTTTTTTTTCTGATATATTTTTAAAGGATAAAATTGGTATTGCGATTTATAATGACTAAATTAAAATGTTTACAATTTTTTTTTTCTTATAATGACTGAATTATTATTTTTTCATGTATAAATAATCTTTTTAAAAATTGTTTAGTAAGTAAAATTGACTTAACATTTCAACAGAATCAGTATTCAGGACTATGTAAAAGCATTTAATTTAATGATGATACGAATCATACGCCACCTGAGCGGGCATAACAGAAATGGATATAATTTTTTTTCTGGATTATGCATTGGCTAGTAAAGTATTTTATTAAAAATATATTAAAAACCTTTTGAAGTTAATTCATAAATATAGGTAATAATTCAATTTATAAGATTTGATTGAAAGAACTTTGTGAATTTCATATTACTGCAATTTTTAAAAGAAGTGACTTTAAATATATTGAAGAGGTATGTTACTGGAGTGTGGTCAATTGAAAGATGAATCAAGTTTCGTATATGTGAGCGGGTTGAGCAAGTATAGCAGCGATTTTGACATGTGCAATGCAAGCATTAGTGCTTTATTTGTAAAGTAGAACAGCAGTGATATCTTTGTTTCGTATTTTATAGCTGCTGTGACTTGAGATGAGTATTGTACTCTATTTACCTTACCATGTTCAGGCACTTCTTGTGCTTAGAATTGTGTACAAACTGGAAATTATTAAGTAGTGGACATGATTGTGATTGTCTATATTGTTTGTGTACAAATAGAGAAAAGATATGATGGGGAAAAAGAAAGTCCAACAACCCTTAGAAAAAGAAAATAAAATTAAAGAAAAAAAATTCTAGTAAAATCTCAAGATTCGGTTAAGATTGGTCTATAGATGTATTATTTATAAATTATACCAACAAGATATATGAAATTAATTTAAAACATTTCGTTGTACAATATCTTAATAAATAAGACAACTTTGATATATCTAGTTATTAATTAATTAGTTATCTTTAATTAATAAATTAGATCATTTGATTGATTTGATTTTTCAGATTAATTATTTATCAAAATTATTAACAATAATATTATTTTCAATTTTTTTCACGTAATAAAGTATATATTTATTTGTGTGTGTTTATTATTTTCATAATAGTTATTTATTTATCACTTGTTATAAAAAAACACTTATTATGCAATTATGATTAAATTTATTTATAATTTTTATTATCATGTTAATATACATTTGGGGGGGGGGGGGGGTGGTTTATCATCACTTTTGTAAAATTATTAATAATGTTCATAAATGATAAAATAATCCATCAATATTTTAATGACTATACAATCGTATGGAGTCAACAATTGAGTTTTCAATTGTCACATCAATAGAGCAATTAGTTTTAGTGGGCTAAACTAACAGTAGATAAATATGTCATCAATACATATTTAGAGATAAAAAAAATATTTTTCATCTTTGACCTATTTGTCATTGAAATACATTCTTGGGACTGAATTATGTATTTATCTCTTTAAAACAAGAGAAAAAAGATTATATATTAAGAATGTAAAATTTTTTATATTATTATTTAATCATATATTATAATATATAATAAAATTATTAATTTTTATGATAATTATTTTAAAAATTATATTAATAATAATTTGTGATTGAAAGACGATATCATCATAAAATTCTTAAAATAATATTTATTCTTCTTAAAGTAATAATAATTATTTTAGTTTTAATCAAGAAGAATATATATTATTTTAAAAATAATTATTGTAGAAATGTTTTAGTTTATGAATAGATATTATTTATATTTTTTATGCTTCTTTTATTTTGTAGAAAACTTTTAAAGGTAACAACATGTAATTCAAAATTTTCTAATATTTTGTAGAAATCATGTTTTTTGAGCGAACATACTAGATTTTGAACAAGGAAGGATAGAGACACAGAACAGAGGCTTTTGAACACTACTCATTATCAAATTCTTCATCACTGGCACTCAGTTAGGGTTTCCTTTCTCAACCAAATCCTTCAGTCACATTCAGTTAGGGTTTCTTTCTCCGAAGATGGCTCGTAACGAGGAGAAGGCGCAGTCGATGCTCAACCGCTTCATCACGATGAAGGCGGAGGAGAAGAAGAAGCCGAAGGAGCGCCGCCCCTTCCTGGCCTCGGAGTGCCGCGATCTCTCGGAGGCGGACAAGTGGCGGCAGCAGATAATGCGTGAGATCGGGCGGAAGGTCGCCGAGATCCAGAACGAGGGACTCGGTGAGCACCGCCTCCGCGACCTGAACGACGAGATCAACAAGCTCATCCGCGAGAAGTCGCACTGGGAGCGCCGAATCGTGGAGCTCGGCGGTCCCAATTACGCTAAGCACTCCGCGAAGATGACAGACCTCGACGGAAACATCGTCGACGTTCCGAACCCGGGAGGGCGTGGCCCGGGATACCGTTACTTCGGGGCTGCCAAGAAGCTCCCAGGCGTCAAGGAGCTCTTCGAAAAGCCCCCGGAGCTTCGCAAGCGAAGAACACGTTATGACATTTATAAACGGATTGATGCCACTTATTATGGTTACCGTGATGAGGAGGACGGTGTGCTGGAGCGGCTGGAGGGGCCGGCGGAGGAGGCGATGAGGCGGGAGGCCACGGAGGAGTGGAGGAGGTTGGACGAGGTGAGGAGGGAGGCGAGGAAGAGGGTGCTGAGCGGGGAGGTGGCGGAGGTGACCGCGGTGGCGAGGGAGGTGCTGAAGGAGGAGGAGGAGGAGGTGGTGGAGGAGGAGAGGGCGAGGGAGAGGGAGAAGGAGGAGGAGAGGGAGAGGAGGGAGTTTGTGGTGCACGTGCCGCTGCCGGACGAGAAGGAGATTGAGAGGAGGGTGCTGGAGAAGAAGAAGAAGGATCTGTTGAGTAGGTACGCCAGTGAGGGGCTCGTGGAGGAGCAGACTGAGGCCAAGGACATGCTCAACATTCAGCGTTAGGTTGGTTGGTTCCTGCAATGGTTTTTGAAATGCAGTCACAATTGCGCCTTTGTTGCGATCATTGATGTTGTGGGAAATTGCAGACAAATGTGGTTGAAATGAAAATCTTTACTTTGTGGTTTGGTTGGTCGGTTATTACTTTGTTACATGTTGCAACTGAGGTAGCTTGGATGCAAAAAAAAATAAAAATGAATGTATTGATATAGTGATGCTTCTTGAAAACATAATGAGACGGCAATTTATTGGATGGTCATGTGTTTATTGAGAAAATTGAATTTGAAATGCACCATATTGGTTTTTGTTTACCACAATAAGGATATACTAATGGATGTTGGGTTTTACTGATAAAATTTGTCTTTGGAAATTTAGTTATAATTGGTTATTACTTATTACATGTTGCATTTGAGTTAGTTTAGATGCAGAGAAATGAACGTGTTGCTAACTTGTGATTGTGCCACTTTTTGAGAAATTTTATGAATGATTTATTTATTAGATGATGATGGTGGTGTGTTACTTGAGAAAAAATTGAAATGCACGATGTTCTGTTTGACCACCAATCTAATCAGAATTCCAAAGGTCAAACACAAACATAAATTGGCTAAGTTTTCAATTTGGTTTTTTGCAAGAACTGTCTCAACTTTTAAGCTTCGGACCAAAATGTAATTTTCAACAATCTGTGCCTGTAGAACATCATAGGCTCATAGCATGTTTTACCTCATAACCAAGCCATTCCTCAAAAAACGTTATGTTATATAAAACCATTCATGTAAACAACAGCAAGTTTTCAAGAACCTGATCAACGAAGTGAAGTAAGTTACAAGTGGTGACCCCTGAGGAAAGGAAGACAGTAACAAAAAACCATTAGAAATGTTAAACTTAATAAATTTTAATACAAAGTACAAATCCAATAATAAATAAAAGGTTTAAATACATTTTTTAGTCCTTGTAACTTAAAGTTTTTTATTTTTCATCTTTGTATTTTTTTTTTAATTCAGACATATTATGTTTGTTTTATTTTTCATTTTTATAGTGCTTTAGATAATATTTTTTTTGGTTTAACGTGATATTTAAAGTATTTTAAGGATTAAAAACAAAATAAATATAATTTGTGAGGGTTAAAAATAAAAAATAATTTTGCAAGAAAAAAAACAAAAAAAATATTCTATTATAAAGATTAAAAAAATATTTAAACCTAAATAAAATTGTCTAACCTATGCAGCTAGCAATCTTATCTCCCTCAAAAACAATATACTTGCTATTGCTGCAAGTCCAACTAACACACCAAACCATCAAATTTCCAAAAACAGTGAAAATTTTTTACATATTAAACCAATAATCGTAATGCATGGTTACCAGTTTGGCCTTTGAGCATTAAAGAAGGTTGTCCTTTTTTGTTTGCCCTGAGGCTTGAAACGCTTAGAGCCAAAATGACACCCCCTAACACTATCCCAAACCTTAGTGCTGCAATGCTTCCCGTCACCACGAAGGAAACAAATCCCCCGACAGAAAGCACTAAACCTGCAATTGCAAAGAAACATTAATTAAACTAGGTAATGCATTGCTATGGCGATGATATGACCTTTTTAGATAAATTTCTCAACAAATACTTATAGGATTTTTTTATTATTATTAAACTTCTACAAGTTAAAATTAACTTATACATACTTTATAGAAGCTAGATGACACAGCTTGTATTAAAAATTGAAGTGCATAAATTAATTTTTAACTTATAAAAAAAGATTGAGAACTAAACAACTTAATTAAACACTTATACATAAGTTGTCTCTATAATTGAAGACAAAATTAAGTTAAATTATTATCAGTTGTAAGTTGTAATCTGTACTAGAAAATTTATTAAAATAAGCTACAATTTTTTTTATAGAGAAGTTATAAAGAATATGAGAAAAAGGATTATGAAGAGAACGTGTAAGTTTTAGACATGGTATCTTAAATTTGTTAACTTTTATGATAATTATTT
>PYAF01001841.1:1540417-1570084 GCA_007407185.1 Glycine tomentella
AAGGCTCCATAAATTGGAACAGATCTACAAGCAACCTTTGGATATACGGCCAACCTTTTTGACCATTACCAGTCAACATTTTTGGCATGAAGCTCCTGTGACTAATCAACTCAAGCCATGCAAAACTGAAGAAACATTTCCACAAAGGAACCGAGTTTTAAAACAATATCAAACAAAACAAGTATTAAAAATGGATATACAAGGTAATAAGTGATTTGTAGACTTCACAGACAAATAATTGTTAAAAAAGAGCCATTAGGTTCAATTTATTACAGACGAAAATTATCAAATGAACTTAATAAAAGATACTCACTCCAAACAAGGATAAATTTAGCATCAGGAAAATTAACATACATAATCACTCAAATATAGTATAGATGCAAAGCCAGGGAGAACAAAATACTTTATGGACATTAGTATACATGTACAGGTAACAAACTAACTGCATTTTGTATTTCTCTCATCTAGGTACAAAGAGAATGTTATCAAACTATCAATGTGCACCACAACATAAATGCAAAAGTTTCAAATTCTATTATTACAATTCCTAGATAAGAGCCACCATAACCAAAACCTCCTGAAAGCATGCTAAAGAAGAATTCTAACTAAGGTCTCTCTACAAGGACATCAAGCAAAAGATGCATGGATTTAGCAAGGAAAGATCCGACAAAGTAAACTAGAAGTAAATGATCTCTAACCAACAATATTTTCATATTTCCACAAATAGGAATTGGAATTCTAAATGAATACAGCAACATCAACAATTCCATGATAACAGAACACATAAACACTTAACAAGTCTACATTACAATCAAATACCATTATTGTTAAACTAAACCACAATACAGCCAACTATGAATCACAACTAGAAAATCTTAACCTGAATGCAGGAACTTTGAGGGGCTGCAAAGCATGAAATGCATTGGCAAAACCAGATAAAATCTGCAAACATGAAGTAGTATTAGTCAAACACATGCCTGTAATATTAACTAATTGGGTACTGGAAAGGGGACTGAAAATGCATTGGCAAAAGCAATCAAAATCAGCACAAACAAAATAACCATCTTAATCACCAGGTGATTACTGGTCAATCATAAAATCATCTACTGAGTACTGACAAAATTTGACAGTTTCAAACTCACAAAACAAGTACCAACAATGTTATTGGGTATTAACAAGTTGAACCCATTTTTGTACCCAAAATTTAAACAAATAAATTACTATTGAAGAAGTAAATGAAAGTGACAATCACCTGAAGGTTTGCACCCTCAGTAACAGGTTCAAGCGAACCAAGATCCAGAAGCCAGTTGATGAATAATCTAAAAAGTGGCCTTGGATTAAAAGAGGCCTTCTTCTCCTCTGCATCTTTTATAATGAATCTGACAGTAACTGCCAGAATCTGCCACAAAGCAATGGGAAATATTTGACCACAACAATATAATTAATAAAGCACGAAAGAAGCTGTAAAAAAAAATAAAGCACGAGAGAGAGAAAGAGAGAGAATGCATTCAAACTTTGGTTTACGACACACCTTGGAAAGAAGAAAGAGTTTGTTTGATCCCTGTTCCAACAACCAACCAAACAGCTAAGATGCTAAAGCTACCCAAAAGAAAATAAGAGAAGCGAAAAAGATATGCAGCTGACAACCTTCAAGATTGAGAAGACAAGCTTTGCATAAATATCAATTGCAAGAAATGACATTGTCTGCAGTGACCCTGAATTAATCATCTCAGTGGATAAGCAATGTGCAACAGCTAGTTCCTGGGGGAAAAAAACAATGAAAGATTAAATTGACAATCCTGGTCATCAGTGGAAAAGAGTAACCAGCATGAAGAAAGAAATGCCACCGTCAATAGTTGGAAAAAGCGATCCGTAAGATCATCCCCCTTAAGCAGCCCATTCTGATGCAATTGTAAGATAAAGTGGGCAGAAGCTGTATCATTGGCACCAGGAAGTTCACATATCCTATACCATTCTGTAAACAACATGGAAACCTACAATATGTGCATAATAAGTAATCATTAGGAGTTCAAATTTAGTTTCTGGTCCAACATACAGATAATTAAAGAAGGAAATTACGCTAATGTCCCTTTGCTAAACAAAGGAAAAATAAAAGGCAAGCAATCAAGAAAAAAAAAAAACTATTAAACTTCAAAGTATCATTCTGAAACTACATTGCCATATACTCAGCATTCAGAGCAAGATTGTTCTTACGATAGCCATAACTTGCAAATATATTCAATGTTTTCTTTTGACTCAAATAATTTAGCAACAATTTTGGATTATCTCAACAAGTAATACAACAAAATTCAAACTTATAATCAATTTCAAGGTCAGGATACCTGCTCCCGGAACCCAGCAGGATCTGGTTCAATAGAATCAATGCTGTTGAACTCTTCCCTATTTGCAGGTAACAGACCAGGCACCTGTTATTTTTTTTTGTAGGTGACAAAAAAAATCAGATTTCAGAAAAACCAAAAAAATCATGGATAACAAACCAGAAGACAAAATTAGGATGTACAAAAGTGGTAGCTGAACCACATTTCTCTTATGACCTTAATGTCTCTTGATTGTCTTGCCTTATCCTCCTTTCCAGCATTACTAGAGGATATAGCACCAGGATTCTTGATCATTTCAAGAAGCTGTGGTAATGACTCAGGGCATCCAGGCTTTGTAGCAAGCTGAAAAATAAAATATTGTAAGGAATTGAAGGCACAGTAAGGAATGCAGAGACTCATGTACAAATACAAACCTTTGCCAAAGCATCAACAAGATTGTGAAGTTCTGAAATAACTTTAGGTTCCTCAACAGCCAGAGTTTGAAGAAGGGAAATGGAAAATTCCATTGCAGCCTCTGCACATTCATCCAGAGAAGTTGCTTCATTATAATTATAACTATAATTATAATAATATAGAAAAAGGTAAAACCATAAAAGATATCTTCTTTGGACATACTGTTCCTTCCTCCATCAATAAGTTTGGCCATATGAACATTGTACTCAGTAAGATTTAGCAATTCACTACGGATGAGGCCAACAGTAATTTCTTTGTTATATTTCCTTTCTTCTTCCGAGTAAATTACCTGCAAGGAGAATGCAATACACAATTTATAAGCAAAACACGAGCAAATGTTACTGTTGGAATATTAGCTGTTAGCTGGCTGCATTTGCTCCTTCTTGATTGATCATATCCATAATATAACTAAGACATCAATGTCTATAAAACTGTTTCTAGATGGTACTCCCTTCAGACTCCAGTCCTTTAAATAAGAAAAAAATTAATGCATCTTTCTGTCCTAATAATAAGAAATATACACCCACTTTTAGATGTATCAATTGCTAATTTCCTTTTATATCCTTAATTTATTTTGAAATCTATTAATGAAGCATTAACTCTTTCCCATACAAGTGGATGCATTCATAGGCCTATTAACAATACAAGCCATTCATTGGTAGAAAAAATAATCTCTTGATTATGTGTAGTGTCATTAACTATAATCACTACTAAAACAATTTAATTCTATGGGTACTTTTTGAAAAAAAATTAAATTAATTAACTACTTTCATTGGTTTTGATGAATTAGTTATTTGTTTCTTGTATAAAAAACAAAAGGGAGTATTTTAGGGCAAATGAAAAACATCTTGAAATATTTTGTTATTTATCTGCAAACAACAGAAGATACCTAAACCATCAAATTTAAGGAATGAGAATCAATAATTTTTTCCGAATATGCAATTTTATTAAAAAAGCTTCAAGTATAAAGAATATGCGACTTGTCAGTTAAACAAAACATACCCAACTAGTAAGCTCCTTAACAGCAAGCTTGCAAACATCACGAATGGCAGTCAGGATAGCAAGATGAGCAGTGACATGAATGTTGTTTGATGCATTATCATACAAACCCCTGAAAACCTGTTTAAAAATTTATTAATTGTCAATCCATTTAATGAAAGTGGTATCAAACATAGGACAGACAATAAGTATGAAACTACTGAAGTAATCAATTTATGATTAATATACATGGCATTAGACATTCAGCAAAATTCATGAATCATAAAATTCCCAGCAGACGAAAGAGCACCTTTTGAGCCACAGCTAAAGCTGCCTCGTCTCGACTAACACATTTAAGTATGATCTCAGGAACCTCAGAAATGACACCCTAAATATAAGAACCCAAAACAGATATTAAAACGTGGAAAAGAAATTATCAAGGTAAAAAAAAATAGCAGCAATAGCAATCCATAATTCCATATTAGGCATAACTGTAAAGACTGTATAATTTGAAAAGGTGTGAACCACAGCATTATACCTGTATTTCTCCATCCCTGGAATCATTGCTGACCATAGCTTCCAACTGAAACCAATAGCACAAAGGTTGTCAATAACCTTCTACAATGGGATACACAATTAAATATTACAAGAATCTAAAGATCAGTAACAACCTTTTGTGCAACAATTTGGAATTTATCTAGGGCATCTCTTGTTGTGAGAGAAGGCTCCAAAAAACTACTTCCAAGGCGCTCCACAGCACCTGATGTAACTAGTGGCTGTGAAGAAGTTGCAGATTCCTTGCCATAATTAAGAAACACATTTAGACACCAATCATGACAAAGTAGAAACACAAACAATAATGGTTTTCGTGTAAAACTCTCACTTTCATTTCAGAAGAATCCACTGCATGCAATTCAGGGGTGGAAGCAGCTGAAGGAAATGAGGCAACAGAGTCTTTCTCCAAACTATGCTGGGAAACACTATCAGCTGCTCTAATGTTAATCGAGGAAGCACTGAAACATTAAATGCAGATTGTGAATAGAATTAGAATTATAGAGTGACAAAGACATAGGCATGGGGAACAAAAAGTGGGGACCTAAAATGTGGAGCCAAATTTGATTCTGTCATATCATCTAATGGTCGAGATACTCCTTCATAACCTGTGGTCACAGGGTATCCAGGGTTAATCTGCCCTGATACAGAACCATTAGTGCCAGTAAGACCAGTGCCAGATTGAACAGCGACACCAGCAGACATAGAATGTGAGCTCTGGCTAGACTGGTTTTGCCAGGGAAGCCGAACAAAGTCCTAAATATAAATGAACAGAAATTAAACACTGTAGTGTTCTTCTTAGTATTAAATCCTACCAAACATTTAACACAAGACAAATGTATACCTCATAGACACGTTGTTGTGACAGGGACAACTGACCAGGCTTGGGGCGAAGAGGCTCTGGAACACCACCCATAGAACCTTGTGGATACAAATTTGCATCAAAAAATGTAGAACCCATACCTTCTCGATGTTTCCTTCTCAAAGAGAGTTGTTGACCAATCTCTGTATCAATGGTGTTTATTGCCTATAAAATAGTATATAGCATCAATGACAACAAGATAGTAAATATTGGATTAAACAGATCAAGACTTACTAAGAAAAGCTTGCACTATTATTAACCAATGTTTATCACTGTAAATATCAGTAGAGAAATGGCAGTTGTAGCCACCAGTCATTGAACAAAACTCCAAGGATACACCAAAAATTATATACACAATAAGATTAAAAAACACATAAATAGGATGTATTATCAGGATTGCAGAAGAATTAAACCTAAAAAATACCATATTTCCTTCAATAATGGATTTAAACTACCTTATAGATAGACCCCAACAGATAGTACATATCAAAAGAAATCCATTACCTACACAATGTACATTGCACCTCTTTTTGTTTACTCTTCTTCATATTCTTATTTTAGCAACCTTGCAATTCTTTTTAGTTTAGTACACTTTAATACATTTAAACTGCAACCTATGGATGCACTTTCACTCCATCCCCTTTTTGTTTCACCAGTTAATTATAATGCAGAAAGTGTCACAAAGTAATCAAATAATCACATACAAGAAAGGATACAATTTGATAAATACTCATTCTTACAAACGCAAAAATATTACAGAGGTGATCAATTGGTAGTTCACATATACCAATACTATATACTACAGTATTTACAACAACTGAAACATCTAGAATAAGGTACAAATTCTCTAATAAAATTAATTGTTTTTGTAATATTACCAAATAAAAGAAGCAACAAAAGCACATTCCCCCCACTGCCGACACTGCCACAAATAGCTATAACAACAAACAAATTTAGCAACTAACCTTATCGGTAGCAGCCTGTTCAATGACTGCACAGCCTAGATCAAGATTATCATTGGTGACAAGTTGCACAGCTTGTTCCAAAATTTCATTAGCAATATTTAAGTTCTGAAGTGAAGTCCTCAGTTGGCCAGATATTGATGCCCGTAATGGTTCCTAGAAGAGATAGAGATACATTATAGAAAAGAAAATAAAACAAAACCGAGCCTAAAAGCATATAATCCTAAAATAATTTGTTAAGATTCTTTTTAGGCATATTCTATGGGTTCGAATTCGGAAACAGACTCTTTGCATATGCAAGGGTAAGGCTGCGTACAATATCCCTTCCTCTTACCTTCGCATAGCGAGGGACCTCTTGGCAATGGGGTAAGTAGTAAAAATAAATAAAGCAACAATATAGATATCATGTTTAAGGGAATTACTTTGCACGTAACATGAGCCAAACTTCCAGCCAGACTAGCGACCATCAAGTGTGCCGCATTTAATATGCGTGTCTCATCAGATTCCATGGCATAGTCCTGCAAATTAATTACATAAATTTAAATTCAAGCAAAACAAACTGGGTACAAGCTTAGTCTGTTGAAGGCATCCAGTTAAAACAAGACTACAACAACAGCCATTTCTATATTAACACAATTAATCAAGCAGTAAAAACGATATTGACAAAATTTTAAAAAAATGTGACATTATAAACCATAACATCCTAGATATGTCCACTGTAGCAAAGATTAAAATAGGAAATATGAATAATCAACCAGTTAGAAGCAAGGCTTCACTGATAAGTAAACCTTTAAAACAAGCTCCTTGGTTGTTTGTGTTGCTATGGAAACACTACGCTGCACAATACTAGACACTATCTCTTTCATAGCTCTCTCCATTGCAACTGGTACATTTCTGTAAAAATTAAAAATAAAAATTAGTAATTCAGACATACAGATTCAAACAAGAAGCAAAACATTAGAGTGAGAGCACCATACCTCTGAAAATGCATTTGTAGCCCAAAACCACTTAGCTTTGGATTGATAATAACGTGAGTCCCAATATTAGGTATCTGTGTTGGAAGCTATAAACACAAGAAGTAGTAATTGGATATGCTTAAAAATAGTATGCAATTAAGCTAAAAATGGTCCAACAAAGAGGGGAAACAAGTTTTGACATCCAAACCTGGCTAATAGAAAAAGGTGCTGGGGCAGGATTTGCTTGTAACAGTCCTTGAGCAGAGGGAAGTTGATCAGACAATCCCAGAGGTGTAACCTTTTCATCTTCCATCAATGCTCCCGAGGAAATATGAAGAGGACCGACATACTATCCACCCAGAAATATTCCAATAAATAATTTACAATTTATAAATTAACAAAAAAAAGGGGGTCACTAAAGCCCAAAAGAATGTAAGAACAAACCTGAGAGAGTATATGTGGATGAGCCCCCATGTTGGATGGATTGGTGACTTCAAGTGGTAATTCCACTTGATTTACTGGAGGTACAAGGCCAGATTTTATATCAGTAATCATTTGTGATTGAGATGCCCCAACATCTTTATTAGAGAAATCAGGATTTCCTTCAAATTCTCTTTTTCTATCCTTCAGGAGAGAGGTTGGTGTGACATCCTTCATATCAACACCCAGATTTTTGAATAAAACCTGTATAGCACAAACATTACGCAATAAATAGGTGAAAGACTGTAAGAGAGACAAAATTATGCCAAAGACACTCCAGCAAGCAAACAAAACAAACTGACCTCTATGTCAAACTTGAGGTTCATTTTCAAGTTTGGCATTGAATAAATCTCAGCAAGCAATCCCAAAATGCCCATAGTCCAAGGATTAGGAGGTTGATATGCAAGACTGTTTTGGCATGGTTCAAGAACCTATAAAACAAAATTGAATGATAATGTAGCACACTATTGAATAACATCAATGAAACAGATAATCACATCTTAAATATACCTTTGACGTAAATGGAATAACAGCAATCATTAGCCCCTTCTCATATGCCTGCAACATGAAAAGTAATTCAATAAGCAAATGATCACTTGAAACGCCATCTGCTCCTGAAATATATTTAATTTGGAAAATACCTCCATAATCAAAGACTTTGGATCTATTTCACGAGCCCTCAAAACCTGATTCCGGCCAATTGTTAACTTTCCAAGCCAGCTCCCCAAATTTTTAAGCAAAGAGCGTTCCTCTGAACTTGATTTTATGAGCTCTGATCCTAAAAGAACCTGAAGAATATGCAAACATCGAGTATTATTTCAAATTTTTTACACATCTTCACTTCAATCAAGCAGGGAACAGTAACAATGCTCAAACCTTGCAATTTTCATAAGTTGCCTGGACAATCTCTTTGTTCAAAGCCTTTGAATTAACTTTATCCAGGAATTTCAGGTACAAGTCATGGAAATTTGGCTCAATGCTCGCTCTAGAAAGAAGTATCAATTGGTATAAGTGGAAGTAAATGGAGGTATCAATTAGATAAGGATAAATATAGCAGCTGTGTTGTAGGATGTGCCAAAAAAGAGAGGGAATTGAAAAAAAAGGATTTATAATATACAAATGAAAACCTAGTATAAAAAAGGATCCCGAGTTTTAATGACTTCCTGTTCTCTCTCAACTTCTAACATTCAGTTCTTTCTTAAAATTCACTCTAGAGAGAAATAGCAAAATATTAACAATTGAGTTGTTTCTTTCATCTAATACTCATTATTTCCATGTTTAAGCTGAGTCAACAAATCAGTTAACTCTTGGTTCAGTATATTTTGGATAGCAAATTTAGTGCACTTAAAATTCACCGAGAGAAATGGAAAAATATACCCTAAAAATTATACACTGAAAGTAAACTGAATTCAACATAGTCCATGACACAAGAATACTACATGTGATTTTATAACCTAATTATACTCTGGTTAACAAAGTAAAGCAGGACTTAGAACAGATCCAAAACCTAATTTCTGTGTTTCTATTCTCTACTTAACCCAACAGTCCATTTAAATTTCCCTGCTGCACTTAAATCACCATAAAACCCCAAGTACACTCCCTATCTGCACCATATATATACCCTTGCTCATATCTACATGGATGCAACTTTTTCAAGCAATTGCATAATACATGACTTTTGAATCAATCTAACCTTTTCATAACCATATACTGTGCAAACCAAGGATAGTACTGCTCTTTCAAAATTTCAGTGAACTCTTTTGCTTTAGCTTCAACATTAGCAGCAGAAACATTATTAATAATAAATAATATTTTGTCCTGAACCTCTGACCCTGGAGCCTGTTAACAGCATAAAAATGAAGGTTAAATTACAGCAAATGAACTCCAAATTTAGATTTGTATAAGAAATTAAAGTAAAACAGGGACCAGAAGAACATGAAACACTTCAAAACAATTTGTAAGCAAGCAGATATGTAAAATCATTGAGAATCTAAACAACTGAACAAATCCATAAGCAAAACTCAAGAAAGCAGCCAATCCGATCAATTTATTGTAAAAGGCTAGATCACCTCAATAGAAATTTCTCTTTTCTCAGCAGCAGCAACCAAAGTTTCAATGTTCAAGGCAGATCCAAACCCTACATCAGATGCACATATCAAAGGAGCACAACATATATTCAGAAAATGAAAGCAGAAACAAAGGCTACCATTTATGCCTTTATGCTAATCAAGAGAAACTGTTCATCAACATCAACAACACCTTTAACCCAAGTTAATTGGGGTCGGTGGTAGATGAACCCAATGATAAATCGGAAATGAGACAGAAAGAGAAAGGGAGAGGGGAAGAAAAAAGTGGAAATAAGACAAAAGAGAGAAAAAGGGGTGAAAGGAAGAAGGGAGAAAAGAAGAGGAAAAGAACTAAAACAAGGGAATGACTGGATGAGTAACAGAAATATACTGGCAGAAGTGGTTCCACGAGAAGGACGAACAAAACCAGGAGAAGACGATGATAGCATTGACGACGTGCTGACTGCGCTATGCAACTGCAATTATTGCGACAAAATTAAGTCCCAGTAAAAAATAATACGAGCATGAGCAAATAGCAATATAATAAAGCATGGGAAACAGAGAAATTGAATTAGTATAAACTAGAGTGTACTCTTTGAGAAAATAACATAAAATTTGCAGTTCAATAGAAACTACATGAAAATCACTGAGTATGTAACAACCAACAGCTAAGAGTTACAATAGATTCTAACAGCTTATTTAACTGAACTGTAGAGTAGCCTTCTCAGCTACCCAAGTATGTCTCTAACACAATAAAAACAAGAATAGAAGACTACAAGAGGGAGAGAGGGGGGGGGGGGGGGGAGAGAGAGAAAGAGAGGCACATCATTCACGCCATGCTTTTAAAAAAAACAGAAGTATAATACCTTATTGGTACTAGAGGCATCAGTAGGTGTTAGTACTGAAGATTGCCCTAGAAAAGATAACAATGGTTTTACATCAGTAGATGAACCAACAGAAGCTTTGTGACGATCATCCAAGGGATTTTCACGTCTCTGTTGAAGCTGCAGTGACAAATGTTGCTGCCCAGGTTGTATGATACTAGAGCCACTGAGCTGCTACAAGGATACAGCATGAACAAATGTTACCTTAAACAGATAAATAGACAGAAAGTGAAAGGATAAGCAAATAACTTGTCTATTATAAAGACAGAACATAATCTTGTTATTCTGCTATAACCTTATCAAGTGACAAGTATTAATAACAGGTTTCTTTCCCTACAATTAGCACAGAAAAACAAATTACCACTGCAATAGGTCTCCACAGAATAATCATTAACAACCTATCATAAAAAGATAGACACACGTAAATGGGAAACAAAAACACCTCAAAGCTATCTAGCTGGGCTTCCAGCCATACGTGAAGCAAATGACTATTATTAAGAGAAGCACCATAGCCTATAATATGAACGAGATTATAAAACAATTTTTCAGTGAGTCACTGAATGAAATACACAAATCAAATGAAAATGTCAGTTACTGAAGGAAATACGTAATACTCTTATTAGAATGTGTATTATACAAACTGTGCAAATAGTTTGTAATAGGTGTAAAGTGTCATTATAAGGGCAGGTAGCTATTGCTACCAGCACCCCTCTGTACAGCTGTTAGTTAGTTATTACTGTTAGTAGTTTTTCAGTTAGAGATGGTTAGCCTCTGTTCAAGGGTTATAAATACCCTTTCTGTAACAATCTTCAATCTTCATTCAACAATTATTTTCAGAGAATAATAAACAGTGTTCATTTCTTTTTCTCTCTTCAGTTCTCACTTCTTCTAAAATGGTATCAAGAGCCAATTTTTTGCACTAATCGTGCATCTTGGCAAGCTTCTGTTCTTGGTTTCGTTCTGTTAGTGGGTTTCGTTCTTGCTTGTGGTTTCTGCATCTTGTTCTTTTCTGGTTCAAGATTCTTGCTCGCAAGGTTTCACCTGTTCGTTCCTGTTCGCAACCGTGCTTGTGTTTGTGATTGTTCTTGATCGTGCCTGTGCTCGCGGTTGATCTCAATCGTGCTTGGGTTCTTCTTTTCGTAGCTGTCTGTGTTCTTCGAAGTTGATTTTGACCCATTTGCTGTTCCCGATTGGGTTTTTGTGCACCTGTTTGGCTCTGTTTGGTTCGCTTGTATCTGGTTCACTATCTGTTCGTGTTTATGTTTGTTTTTGCTTGTTCATACATGGCTTCCGCTTCCGCTTCATCTAGTTTGATCTCGCATTCCTTTCCCAACTCCATAGCTGAAAAGCTTGATGATTCCAATTACCTTCATTGGCGTCAACACGTGGAACCAGTACTGAAAGCACACAAACTTCAGCGTTTTGTAGTCAATCCGGTTACTCCTCCTCGGTATCTCACAGAGGATGACAGTGTTGCTGATTGGGTAAGTCCTGAATACGAGGCTTGGGAAGTTCAAGACCAAACTCTGCTTGTTTGGCTCCAGTCTACGCTCTCCAAGTCAGTTCTTTCACGGGTTCTTGGATCCAACCATTCCTATCAGGTCTGGGAAAAGATCCATGAGCACTTCAGCCTGCACACCAAGTCCAGGGCTCGACAACTAAGAACTGCAATGTATGCAGTTTCTCTTTCTGATAAGTCTATGGATGAATATCTGAGAAAGATTAAAGGTTTTGTGGATGAACTTGCAGGTGTTGGTGTTCCAGTTCGACATAAGGAGTACGTTGATGCTATTCTGGAAGGACTTCCTTCAGATTATGCACCTGTCATATCTGTATTGAAGGCAAGAAACGCAACCCGTCAATTGCTGAAATTGAGGCCTTGCTCTATGGCCATGAAACACATCTGAATCGCTACAATAAAGAAGCTCAAGTGCTGGTTTCTCCCTCTTTGAACTACACTCAAAGGTACTCACCTTCCAACTTTTACAGGTCAAGTGATTCTGGAACTTTCAGAAGTTCACATGGTCGTCATAGTTCTGGTCATGGCAGTGGGGGTTCTGGAGGTTCTGGCAGAGGTCGTGGCAGTGGTAAATTTGCTAATTTTCAGTGCCAAATCTGTCTCAAGTATGGTCACACTGCCAATGTTTGCCACTTTAGGACTGATGTGAATTTTCAGCCTCATGAATCTCTAGCCTTTTTTGATCCTGCCACCTTTCAGCCAATTCCTATTCATCTGGTTCCGCTAGGCCTTCAAACACTTGGGTAAATCCTAATATGAAACCAGCAGCTTCAGCTCACAATCAGCCAAGTGCCATGCTCCCAACACCTCCTCTCCTGGTAATGGGTCTGTTCCCTCCACTTGGATTCCAGATTCTGGAGCCAGTTTTCATGTGACTGGTGAGGCACAAAACATCAAGCAGTTCAACCATTTTGATGGTCCTGATCAAATCTTTATTGGCAATGGTGAAGGTTTGCATATCAATGGTGCTGGTTCTTCTTGCTTTATGTCTCCTAATGATAAACACTTCACATTTCAACTACATAAATTGTTGCATGTTCCCTCTATTTCAAAAAAATTGTTGAATGTAAGCCAATTTGCCAAAGACAATTCTGTTTTCTTTGAGTTTCATTCTAATTTCTGCCTTGTGAAATCATAGGAGACAAATAAAGTTCTACTAGAAGGTCATGTTGGAGCTGATGGTCTGTATTACTTTCAGAATCTCAAGCTCCAGCACACCTCTCCTCATCTATTGTCCACTTCAATTCCTTCTTCAGCAACCAACTTGTCCAAACATTCAACTGTTTCTTCTAGTTCTGCTACTTCTTTTCCTAGTACTGTCACCCTTTGGTATGCTAGGTTAGGCCATCCAAATAACCATGTAATGAGACTTGTTCTAAATAGTTGTAATGTTTCACAATCAAATAAAATTGTTCCAAATTTTTGTTCATCTTGTTGTATGGATATGGGAAAGTCTCATAGGTTGCCATCATCCAATTCTACTGTTTATTCTACTTTAGAACTGGTTTTTACAGATTTATGGGGACCCTCTGACATAACATTTTATGCTGGTTTCAAATATGGTGTGTCTTTCATAGATGCTTTCTCTAGGTATACTTGGATTTTTCCTATTAAGTCCAAAGCTGAAACTGTTCCTGTTTTCCAGAACTTTAAATCTCTTGTGGAATTACAGCTTAATACTAAAATAAAGAGTGTCCAGCCTGATTGGGGAGGAGAATATAGATATTTTTCCACTCTTTTAACCTCTTTTGGTATCTCTCATAGGCTTATTTGTCCTCACACTCATCATCAAAATGGTGTGGCTGGGAGAAAACCATAGTTTTAAATAGCGGGTAGCGGCTGACCCCAAAAACGCTGAAGCAGTATAGCGGGGTAGTGGTAAAGCCGCTACTGTGAAGTCCATAAAAATACTTATAATAAATTATACCACATATAAATGCTATAAGATAAGAAATCACCCAAAATAAGAGGAAATGAGGGATGAAAAGTATAACACAAGTTCAATTTTTAATAAAAAAAATGAGCAAGGAGTAAAAAAAGAAAAAAGGGGGTACAGGGAGCAAATTGGTACCTGTAGCCCAAATAAATGTAAACCTAATTATATAGCCTATGCTTGCGCCTCCCTTCTCCATTTTCGCTTCTTGTACTACGACACTGCAGCTGCGGCTGCTGCGCCTGTCGGAGGAGGAGAACATGAACGGCAAGGAGTTGGCGTTGTTGAAGAAGGAGGATTCGACGGTGTAGTTGCCGTTGTGGAAGGTGTGAAGCTTGCTTCCAGTCCTTCAATGGCGGTCACCCTCGGGTTGCAAAGAATTGTGAGGACTAAGCCTCGTGCGGTGCCGTTTCGTGGTAAGGGAAACGTGAACGACTGCGTTTTGGTGGAGCGGCGCAATAGCACTGGAAGAGCTACCCAACCGCACCGCCGCCACCGGCCGCTACCGGAAACCGTCGTGTTGCCGCACGGAAGTAGCGGCTGGGTGCCGCAACCCACGAACGATGCGCGATAGCGTGCTAAAGCGCCGCTATTTTAATCTATGGAGAAAGCACAGACATATAGTGGACTTAGGGCTTACTTTGTTGCATCATGCCTCTTTACCTCTGAATTTTTGGGATTATGCCTTTACCACTGTTGTTTATCTCATTAACAGGCTTCCTACTGCCTCTCTTAATTTTGCAATTCCCCTAACCACTCTTTTTCACCAAAACCCAGATTTTAAGTTTCTAAAAACCTTTGGTTGTGCCTGTTTTCCTCTCTTAAAACCTTACCACACTCACAAGCTTAATTTCAGGTTTCAAGAATGTTTGTTTTCAGGATATTCTAATTCTCACAAGGGTTACAAATGTCTGTCATCTTCTGGCAGAATTTATATCTCTAAAGATGTCTTGTTCAATGAGCAAAAATTTCCATATTCTGACATGTTCCCTTCATACACAACTCCTGTTACTGATCTAAACACATACTTTAGTCTTAATCCCAATCTGTCTCCTCCTGTGCTGTCAGACCCTTCCCATACACAGTTTTCCCTTTCTACACCACAATCTGTACCTTCTGTGCCTCCTGGATTTCTCCTACAAACAGTCAGCATCCTATTGTTTCTTCTCCTGTGTCACAACCAGCTACTGCTTCAATTTCTATCCCGGTTTCACATGCCTCTTCAGAAACTGCCACTGTCTCTGCACCCTCCTCTGCATCTACTAATTTTCCTGCTCCTCACTCCATTTCCAGCAACATTCATCCTATGCAAACTAGGTCTAAATCTGGTATTCATAATCCTAGATTACACCCTTCCTTGTTTCTTGTTCATTCTTAACCAAAAACTGTAAAACAGGCCCTTGCTAACTCAGATTGGCATGCTGCCATGCAACTTGAGTATGATGCCTTAATGAAAAATAAAACTTGGGATTTGGTTTCTTTACCTTCTCATAGACAAGCTATTGGTTGCAAATGGATACGCTGTTCATTTCTTTTTCTCTCTTCAGTACTCACTTCTTCTAAAAACTCTCAACATCTAATCTATTAAAAACACATAATGAATATACAAATATACTTTGAAAGCTATGCTCACACCAATCTTACTTAATGCTCAAGCTAAACAACAGACGAGTTAATAACAAAAAAAAAATGAACAGTCTGCACAAACATCCAGGTTAGTTTAATAAGAGTTTCAGATACTAGTAGGAAGATATAAGAAAACAAAGATAGTATAAAATGTTTACAATCAATGGTTTGTAAATTGTAAGTATTACAAAAAAATAATACTGAAGGTGGGTTGCAGAACTCATTTAACATCACACAACACAACAGCTTCAAACATAGAATCAAAATCAAAATCTTAGATTTGAACCATAATTTAGAAAAGAGCATAAAAGTCAAATACAAAGGGAAAAAAGAATTTACTTTACCTCTACATGCCCTAATGTAGCCTGTGTAGAATGATGGTTACTAATAACAGAAGCATGACTCGCCCCATCAACATCCGAATGACCAGAGGAAATCCTGGCGAGAGCCTGCTCAATGAAAGAAACTATTTCTGAATGTGTACTGCGCAAATGGGAAATTTGAAGAATATGATTGCAATACTGAGGCCACTCAATAAGACGATCCACAAACTGCTCCAATGCCAGACTTCCAAACAAAAACATCTGTAACATATGAAAGCAAGGTCAACCCTGATCTTGAATGAAAACATGAAAGAAATTCACTCTTCAAAACAACACAAACTTTCGAATCTGCAGGCTTGCGCAAGGCATCAAGAACATAACGTAGAGCAATCCCCAAAGATAGATGAGTTACAAGCTGTTGCTTGATCACAGAACCTGAAACATGTTAAAAAACAAAAATGGATTGTAAAATGATTATTAAAAAAAAGTTATTAGAGAATACGCATATAATTCCAAAATCGTGCAAAGATAACGTTAACTAAAGCAAGCAGTGTGCATGCTCAAAAACATTAAGTTATAAAACACACCAGTATGATAAAGAAGTCCTCTTAATTTGTACATACTATACATGCAAGAGATGTTTACATACATGCAAGCAGAATTACTAAAACACATTACCATCTAAATGCAGTTATGCTGCCTTATGCATATAATATCTCACCTCAGTTCAATGTATGCCACTAACAATTACAGAAAAGATATGTTTAATGTTTAATAAAAACACCTCAATAAATAAGTGAAGGGAATGTCAAACAGTAGCAGTGCAGGAATGAAGTATTTCAAAAGGATGAATATGGGCTGAGGTCCAGTGGGCTTGGTAAAAGGCTCAAGTTTGCACAGTTATATATAATTTATTTTCTACATTCATTATAATAAATTAAATTAAAGTCTTAGACACATTTAATATTATTAATTAAATGACAAGATTCATAAGTAGTCATTCACTCATTACCTCAAAGTTCAACATCTTAAATTCCTTTAAAATTTTGGAAAATCTCCAAATTTAAATCAAGCCAAAAAGGCATGGCTCATAATCAAATTCGGTTATTTTTTGTTCAAGCTCAAGATAGATTCAATCCCAAAGTTTAAAATGCTTACAAGATGAACACATACGAACATATACCGCCATTCAAAACATTATCCATAAATTGCAATTTACCAATTCAGATCAAAAATTGCCTAGTTGAAACACTATCACAAACCCCAATACATTGGTGATCATAAAAAAGAGCTTAAATTTCACCATCTTCAATGCCAAAAGCAAAACTTACCAAAGAGAACTGCAGCAATTTTGAGTTGCCTTTCAGGATACTTTGGGAAAAATCTATACTCCTCAAACAAGTTTGCAATCATGCATTCAAAAATTGATTTCTCCCTGTTAACTCACACCAACATTGACACAATTTTAGCAATTAACAGTAGACCAAATAATAATTATGTGATCCAGAAACAAAAGATATCAAAGAGATCATATAAACATTCCCTACACACCTTTTCCTTAATATATAATTCTTGTAAAACTTCCAATTAAAGTTTCCTTTAACTTAAATATCATACCAATATATGTAATTAATAACGAACCCACATAGTAAAAATCAACATTCTTATTATAAAGAATTCAGGCACATTCTCAACTCAAGCATGGTGGTAACAATCTACAATGGGACAAGAATATACAGATCAGTTACAGCCCAAATGACGGAATTTTAGTTGGTCCACTCATATATAACATTGAGTTGAAAACTGAGTAATTGATTAACAATTGTGATCTTCAACAGGTTCAAGGATCAAACAAGTATTTTTTTAATGAATGATTTGCAAAAATATCCAAAAGTAGATAGTTCTATATCTAGTATCTAAAGTTGTAGAGATAACAGAATACATAAGATGCCATTGACAGAATTTGCAAACAAGGGACAAGAACATACAGATATGAATTTGACCATTGATAGATAGAGTGAGCATTAAAAAAAAAAAAAAAACTCGATACAAAGGTTACTGCATATCACATCCACAAAAATTTCCAAGTTTTTTGTTTATTAGAGCTTCAAAAATAATACAGCACTACAATGTTATTTGCAGTAATGGATTGACCAGATGAAAATTTTAAAAAATATCACCTCTTCACTGAAGATTCCTTGAATCGAGCAAGCATCTGTACCATTGCATTAATGGTCAACTGATCAGAAAACATTTGATGGAAGTAAGAGTTTGCTTCAGCTTCAATGTCATCCGCATATCCATCAGAAGTAGATGAATCAGCTGTCCCAGCATTTTGAAGCCCAGGATTCGTATCTATAATAGATACGTGCAGTCTCTCCAACTCCTCAGAAAGTTGTCTAGAAGCAACCAAGTCGGTATGAGATTTAAGAACCTGTAATCAGAAAAGGTCAGATCCCACAGTAAAAATGAAAATCAAAGGAGGCTAGGACAGGCAGAGAAACCAAATTATTGAAGTATAACCTTCAAGATGGTAGCAGTTGCCTCAGCATATAGACTCAGAACACCACCAGACTGATGAAACGATTTGCCAGAAAGGTTCTGTGATCCACCAAAATGGGCATCCTTTAAGAACTTGAGGCACTCCTGCAGAGTAAGGCTAACAATGTCACACACTTTTCTGCTACAATAAGTTCAGAGTGCAACTAAAAATACAAAAGGCCAAAAGACTGCATAAATCTGTAATACTACTGCCTTTAAAACTTAAAAAATCAAGGCATGAGGGAAGGCATCATTACCTCAAAAAAGGCTTCCTTGTATGTAGTTAAGTTGCTACTCAACCACTTCTCAAGGTCAAGAAATTCTTTTCTTGATGCAACAGCTGCTAACCTTATACTATAATAAGAGGGAATGATTTCCACCACAGATGATAGAATCTGTAAAACAAATATGACACAAGTTAAAAAAGGCAAAAAACAAAAACAAAGCAAGAATAATAATGATACCTAACAGTGAAATCTATCTATCCAGAAAACATCCAAAATGAAAAATAGACACTTTACAAGAGAACAACCTTTAGCTCCTGGCAGATGTCCACAATTCTTACAATGCTGTCTGCATCATTGTTTTGAGAATCAATAAACCCTCTCAAGACCAGATTGGGATTAACATGCCAAAGGTGTAGAATCATCCCACTGCCTACAGCACTTTTTATAATCATGAGAAAAACAATCAGAGATACTTCCTGCTGCAAGAGGTTGTAGGCAGTCTGCAAGAACAACAATGCAAACTTCATATCAAGAAAAGACATAAAATGGGATGCTGTGGAGAACCAACAAATATGATTCTATTAAATTGTACATTAATATGTGCCAGCCCAAGAAGCAAAACTTCAGGACAGTGTTTAAGGGGATAATCAAAGATTGATCGAACAATACTGGCATGACCCTTCTCAGCAAGCTGGCAGAGGACATCTAAAAGATCAAGACACAGCCAAGCATGATTTGCATGTCCATTTTGAAGCTTGTGGCCATTAATTGCATCAACATATGCCTGCACAGCAATTTGTTGTCATAAAAATTTGTAGATGGGAACAAGAAACAGCCAATGTGCAAACAGGTCATCATACCAGCTGCCTTCCCGAGTGTGCAAAGGTAAAAATTTCTGGTGGTGCTGATACAGCATATTTAAGGAAAGACAGCTGACCCTCAGTATTCTTCCAGACTGGCCCACAGATGGCATGGAGAGGAAATGGTTCCTGCTAGGATCATTTTCATACATTCAGAATTTTATGCCAGAGTTTGCATGTAGATCAATTAAGCTCTCAGAAAAGCATATGTAAAGCTCAGATGTTATACCTTACAGGCATGTTTATATACAGACATGAGAAAAGAGAACGCTTCTTCATTAGGAAGAAAAAACCCTTCATGATCAAGGTTTTCAATAACACGTACCCAATTAGTATGAGGTGCCTGTACCAGAAAGCACACAAAAATGAAAGCATTTCGTCATTTACTTCATTTATCCTAATAACTGGAATGCAAGCTTATAACAAGATGAAATTTTAAGCTTTGTTGAAGAAAACTCGAAGAAAACTGACAAGATGCTTAAGTGTATCAATCAAGACATCAATATTCCAAGAGTTCAGCGGTGGCAACTCAGGCACATTGTATCCATGGGCTGCACGAAAAGTTAAGTATGCGTTTTGGTTGTCCTCCAGCCCAATATGGGTACAAGCAATAGCACCAAGTAATTTAGAGAGTGTATTTTCAGTTAAAGGTGAGAAGAGTGAAAATATTTCCTTGCACTGTGAGACATCAACCGTGCATCCATAGCCTAGTTCCTTCATGATATCACCCATGTTCATTTCCTTCTGTATGTCTGCCAAAATCGCATCAAAATCATTTTCCCCACTGTCATGGAACAACTCCATATTCCTGTAAAGAGACAGGGAAAGCTACTAAACAGGCATGTAATTAAACATCAATTGCAGATATAGCAACATCATAATCTCATGATTGAATTAAAAATTATTAATAGATAATAATATAAAACAAACATACAATTATATTCAAAAGTGGATGCCAGTTTTATTTTACCAACATTTTAAATTTAATTAATGATTAAAAGGGTTCGCGTTAACCATTTATTTCAGTCATTAAATCAAACAAGTTTTCAACATTAGTAACAGAATGATGAGTAGTTAACTTAATAAAATGGTAATCAGTCAGTGATCTGTGATTACCATGACTTTTTGACCATAAATGTATCACAGTCACCATATAATTCAAAAAGGATAACTAAATAAATTACCACCTTAAAAAATCAGCCTCATGCATCTCATCAGGAAGCAATGGAGTCAAGACAAAAGGTGGTGTGTCTTTGAACTGCACAAGTGACAATATCTGCATAAAGGAATCCACATGCTTGGAAAGACCCTCAGACTGCTTCAGGAACATGATCACATTGTGAATTTGCTCATGGAAACTCAGAGAACCAGGGTTGGCACACAATTCCTCAATACGAGCCATGCAAAAAATTTTGCCTATACATGAGCAACATTTCGAGTCAAAAAAAATATATATATGGCCATGAAATTAGCATTTACGTAAACATTATTTGTCAAGTAAAATGCATGTAGGAAAAACAATAAGAACTGAAACTAGAAATTAACTTCATACTTACCACACAGCCTGACATCAGGATTCTCAGAATCAGATAAAGCAAGACTTATGATAATTTTTTCCAATAAAGATAACTGTAATCCCTTGCAAAAACTTTCTAAAAAGCTTTCATTAATTTCTATATTCTTCATTGACTCAGAAAACACTGTGCTGAAGTTTGGTTTGTCCAAGAGGTGCTTAACGACTGCCCCAAGAATTGGCTCATGCTGCACATCTTTCATATCTCTTCTGACATAACCATAGTGATCCAAGCAAGTTTGAAGCAGCAAAATGCATCCAGTAGTTCCAAATTCCACAAACTGTCAGCGGAAGAAATTACATGTCAATAATATGACAATGCAGAGAAGATTACAAATATGAATTGATTAAAAATTGAAGAGCACCCCAAAGCAATCTACTAAGGTCTTAGGGTAATTCACAGGAGAGCAAAATGCAAAAAGAGTGGGCTGAGCAAGACAGGAGATAAAACAAAGATGCAAGTCTACAAAGCATTCAGAAAATAACAGCATAGAAATAGCATACAAAATCATAGTGAAACGTGTTGTATTATGAACCACCAGAGCAAGAATACAGAATACTGGACCATTATTAAACAAGAAAACAACAGCCTTAGAATATTATAATTTTATATTTGTTCACTAAAACCATTAACTTCTCTTAGGAATCCCTCTGCTCTTCGGCTGTGCATAAACTCAAAACACCAGAAGAAGAAAAAATATTGATTATCAGTACAGACAGCATCATCTTTACAAAGGGCAAAGCTCATCAGTTAATCATTTCATATTCCAATTTACTAAAACACAATAGTGAACAAGTAAAAAAATAGTAAAAAGCTAGATTGATTATCATCCATGTCAGAGGAAGATGGCAACACCTAATGTAGCATTTCAACATCATACGCATAAAAAGTACAATTGAAAAGGCAATACCAACATAAACCCTAAAAACACCCCAACTACACAAATCACAAAAATCATTTCCACACACAACATATTCAACAGCCACACACCACAGTCGAAAAATTAAAGCATTTAACAGACACACGCACACAAGCAAGTGAAGTCAATTTAAAATCCGATTCTGTAAAATGGTATTTTCCGCAACAAACTCACGTGAGAAATAAAAAAAAGGGGGGGGGGGGGGGGGGGGGGAACTTTATCAAGGACACAGCACGAACACGAAATTCGAGAGAAACCCAGAAAAAATTGAGTGTGAAAAAGAAGATGGGCTTCTGAGGAGGGAAATGGAAGAAGAAATGACCTGAGAGAGTTGATGGAAAACGGAGTCAAAGTTGACTTCGTTCAAGGTGCTGAGGAGAAAGCGAATCTGGTTGGAGGAAGAGTTGGCCATGGTGGGTGAGGAATGAAGATGAGTCATCACAGGGAAGCTGAAATTGGAACACAATGCGTGAGATTTGAGTGAGAAGAAGAAGGTTACTCTTGCTGTGGTTGCTTTAGGTGTTGGAAATGGGAAATGGGAAACGGGTAAAGTGAAAATGATCTTCCTGTGATGTTGTAAGGCATTTTTCTTCCTAAGCAAATTTTTTCATCAGAAAAAAGGTGAAAAGTTATTTTTGCCCTTCACTTAAAACCTTGCTAGATAACCTCTCACCACTCACAGTTCACTATTCAGTATTCACCATACTCCTCTGCCTCTTCGTTCCCATTCATCATTCACCAGCGCAAAGAACAGCCTCACGCCATGCTCGTTGCGCCGTCTTCTCCTCCTCTTGGCTTCAATCCTTGGCAATCGTTTGCTACACACCATTCCTCTCTTCGTCGTCGTCGCCATTGTGAGTTTGCATTATTTTTTTATTTTATGTTCATATAGATTGGACAATCCATATGAAACTTACACATTGGTCCAATAAGTAAGTCTTAATGTATATATATATCGCGTTCAAAAAATTTCATTAATTGTTGTATTTCAGTATTATTACTTCTTATATACATACATATCTTGTATTGTACACTTGTTTCATTGTTGTATAATTATTGACACTATCATCCTCAGTTAGTCAACAAACATATGGATGTCCAATCAATAACTGAGTCAAAACATGATTATGAGTTCCACATATTAACTTGATCATCCACCATTCACCTCCTGAGACTGATTTTGCTCGCAGCTTAGAAGGATAATCACATTTTATAGTGCTAGTCACCTTCCGTACTAAATCAATCTCTGTTGAATGCTCTATATTTTTTACTTCTTTCACAACCAATTAAAACAAATGAGGTCATTCCCCTCTTTTTAGTTGATGTGTTAACCTCATTATCACAACTACAAAACCAATATCATAGCAACCGTACGAGCCCATTGTAATACCTCTTCACGAGAATGAAATGCCTACAAAAAGGATAATACATGTTTAATCTTCTTAAATCATTCATTTAATTACTTTAACCAAATAAAAAATCATATAAATATCTCAAAAGTATTGAAAGCATCAAAACAATCAACTCAACAATTAATATTTTCAAACACATCAATTCCTCTCCGTTGTCTTTATTCATATTAATTTCTTCAAACATAATAGTATCATGGATCCACTCATTGTTGTCCATCTTATCAAAGCATTAAAAAAATTATTCATTGAAAATTAATACAAATTCAAGTGTTAATATAATACAAATTCAATACAATTTTTTAGGAGGGGTAATACAAATTCAATACCAAATACAATATTTTTAATACAATTAATTTAAAATTTGCTTCAAATTGGAAATCTGTAGGATTCATATAATAAATTCAATAAATTGTTCATTGAAAAAAATAAAGTATCTTAAAAAATCTTCCAATTTGAAAATAAATAGATAAAAGAACCAAGTTGAATCTAAAAAATACATTAGAAGACCAAATAACTAATTTAACCTATAGTAAATGGTGATAACAATAATGAAAAATCATTTTTTATGATAAAATTTTACAAAAACTTGATAGTACTAAGTGTATCACATTAATAAGGGCAAAAAAATTAATTAATAGCAATTTAAATAAGAAATTACAAGAATATGGTAGTTTGAAAACTATATACAGATGTATGGCAACCATTCACGTCAGCCATAGACGTGTTCAAACACGTCGTCCCTAGACGTGTTTAATCACGTCGGCCATGGACCCAACTGGAGTTCATTCAAGTCGTCCCTGGACGTGACCCAGTACCAATCACGTCCTTTGTGGACGTGACCCTGTTCCTCTATATAGACCCCATCTTCAGCATTTGCAAAGCTCTTGCTTATCTCTGAAGGCTTTTGTTGTCTGACTTCTCTCTAGATTCGGAATTTAGTTTGAGGTTTTGTGTAGGGAAACGCTGTTAGTCAAGTAAGTGTTGGTGAAACATATGATTTTTAAATGACATGAAATATATTATCTTGTTGTCTTAGATAATTGCTATTGATCTAGAAAATTGTTATTGACTTAGGTTGGAAATAGTTATTTGTTAGTTGTTATAGGTTTATTTGGTTTATAATATTATTAGTTAAGTACGTAGGTTATGACCTAGGTTTTCATTAGTTAGTTACGTAGGGTATGACCTAGGTTTAGGGTTTAGGGTACAAATAGTTGGTGACCTATGTTGTAATTAGTTATTTACATAGGTTATGACCTAGGTTTTGATTAGTTAGTTATGTAGGTTAAGACCTAGGTTTATTGAGTCACAATATTATTAGTTAGTGACTTAGATTATCATTAAGTACGGCCCCAAGGTTATTACCTTGATTACGTATGTTATGACCTAGGTTTAGGGTTTAGGGTACAATTAGTGGGTGACCCAGGTTTTCATTAGTTATTTACAGGTTATGACTTAGGTTTTCATTAAGGACCTACATAATACATAGATAATCAATTTCTTAAAATAATTTTTCTTCAAAATTAAATAAATTATCATAATATGCTTATAGATTTTTCTGTGTTACAGGCGTGACTATGCTGCTGTGTTCATCATCTTCGTGATTTTGTAGTCGTTGGTGATACATAAAGAATTGTTTGGAGATGGTGATTTTGTTTGTATTGTTTTATATTATAATGGTAGCAGAAGTGAGAGTCGACGTGGTGTTGTTTTCGAAGGAGAGAAAAGGGGAACACGTATCAACTGCAACTCAACCATTGACGAATTGCATGAAAAAATCAGTCAAAAGTTAGTTCTAAAAGACAATGAATCTATCACTATGGTCACTGCAAGGATATGGTGAGATGATAAATATATCATCATGAAAGTAATGGATGACGAAGACTTAGAATTTGTAATAGGAGAATTCTTCAACCAATCAAGGAAAAATTTCTTAGAATTGTACGTGGATTTTGCTGGAGTAGAGGATGTGGCTTTACCAACGAGGTCAGTTGATTTCAATTATTCTCGTGGAGCACCAACATTTGCTGCTCCAGTTGTTAATTTGTCTATGGAAGATGAAAATGACACTACATGGGTTATGGATGATGATATTGACGATGATGATGATGAAAATATCGCAATGGAAGATCGTCTTCTTGCCAAGAATGCTAGTGCTTCGGACAATGATGAGGATGATGGTGGAAGCGCAACTCAAATACAGCTACATTACTCAGTCGTCAGAGACCATGAAACCCAACGGCAAGAGGATGCACAGGAGTCTCATTTACCCCAACAATGTCAAGGTGTGTTACCAAACAATAGTTACTTACATATATGTTTGTGTATGTATTTTATTGTAATAAATTTGGGAATTTGCATATGTAGGTGAGGGTAATGCTACATTTTGGAATGGAATCCCACATTACACCTACATTGATTGTGATTATCCAAGTGAACAATATTCTGGCACTGGTTCAGGTTCAGTTGAGGGTCCATGGGTATTAGGGAATAAGTTGTTTGTGAAACAGGAATTTGCATCAAAAGAAGATGTGCAAATAATCAAGCAGAACCTCATGAAAAAGCATCAGGAAGTTGTGGTGGTTGAAAGTACGCTGAAAAAGTTAAGCATGGAATGTCGTGCGCATGACCAGAATTGTCCATGGAGGGTTAGGGTAATGAAACCAAGGTACGGTGAAAGATGGGTGGTTACCAAATAGGGTGGGGATCACAATTGCTTAAATGATCACATTTCTCAGGACCACAGACAACTTGATACTGATGTTATTGTTTCACTCGTACTAGGTAAGTTATTGGATGAAATGATAATGATGAGAAGTAATGATTTTGTTATTGGTATTAATGATAACGTGGTTATTTTTTTTATTATTAGGGATGATAAAGCATTATCCATCATGTTCAATTGGACTAGTCCAGGAAAGGATAACTCATTCCTATGGATACAAAGTTTCATATAGAAAGGCATGGTATGCAAAGCAGAAAGCAATGACAATTATCTACTGTGATTGGGAGGAATCATATGTATTTTTGCCGAGGTGGTGTGAATATATGTTTTGTTTTTCACCAGGTTCTGTTTATCAACTCCAAACAAAAGATTATTATGTGGCCCATAGAAATTTTCATCATAAACGCGTGTTTCACTGCATTTTTTGGACTTTCAGACAATGTTGCGAGGCTTTCAATTTTTGTAAGCCGGTTATTCAAATTGATGGCACTTATTTATATGACAAGTACAAAGGAAAATTGTTGATTGCCACAGCTCAGGATGGAAACAATGAGTGTTTGCCACTTGCATTTGCTATTGTTGAAGGTGAGACGTTGGAAGCTTGGAAATTCTTTCTGGATAACATTCGCACGCATGTTACACAGAAGACAAATATTTGTCTTATTTCTGATCTGCATTGAAGCATATTGTCTGCAGTTGAGAGGCACCGTGGGTGGCAACCACCGCATGCTTATCATGTCTTTTGCCTCTGTCATATTGCGAGCAATTTTAATCAAAAGTTCATAAATGAAAATTTGAAGAGAGCAGTTATGAATTTAAGTATGGTTAAAAACTCATTTTTTGCATTTTTCATGTATAACTAAATTTTAATGTTATTTAATTTCTGTACAGGTTATACGCCTTCTATTGTTGATTTTGACATAGCCTTTGCAAGTTTCTGTGATGTGAGTCCTGAGGTTGCAAACTGAATTAATAGCATTCCGAATGAAAAGTGGACACGTGCATATGATGTTGAGGGACAAAGGTATGGAATATGACAACAAATTTGGCCGAGTCAGTAAATAGGATTTTGAAAGGTGCAAGACACATGCCAATAACCGCGTTGGTTAAGCACACATATAGCAGATTGGTGGAATATTTTGTTTGCAGAGGTCGATCGGCTCTTAATGAATTGCATGATCCTAATCCTCATTGCAAAAATGTGGTTGCTATGTTGAAGGCAAATGAGACCAGTGCTACTGGTCATTATGTTCGTGCATATAATGTTGAACAATCTGTATTTGAGGTTGACAATGGTTATGACAAATCGTACTCGGTAAACCTCCCTGAGCGATTCTGTCAGTGTGGGAAATTTAAGGCGTTCAAGTATCCTTGTAGTCATGATGCAGCAGCCGCTTTACATGTTCGTCAGTCACCGGCACAATATGTGGATGACGTATTCCTTATAGCAAACCTGGTAAAAGCTTACTCATTTCCATGGCAGCCAATTGGTAATGAGCAAGCAATTCCACCTAGTGCTGATCCAGTGGTCATACCTGACAGGTCTGTGTTGCGTGCTAAGGGTCATCCAAAGTCAACTAGAATACACAATAAAATGGATGAAGTTGAAGCTAGTCAAAGTCGTTTTAGGTGTGGGATATGCAGATTACCCGGTCATAACCGTCGAAATTGTCCTAGTTGTCCATCTACCTCATGAATTGTTGATGTTGTTGTCAATGTTTTCTTTATGTTATTATATTTCGTAATGAACATTTGAAAATAAACTAAACTTCCAGTGAAACCACTCATGTCAATTTTCATATACGCTACGATGAATTTCAATTTTACAAACGCAATCGACATTAACGATTACATAGTCAAACATAATCATGGAAACCTAATAAAATAACAGAACGTACAAACAAGTGGAATTAGAGAGACAAATACAATAAGCTGAACATTAAAAAAGCAAAACCACGAAACATACTAACAACAACAATTGAAACATGAAAATCATGAAACTAATCATAATTTCGAAGATCTTGTGCAGCGGACATGTCATCTTCCAGTAGTTCGATTACCGGTTTATCAAAAGTAGCTAAAATTTCTATTGGACAGAAACGCTTCCAGTAATTAGATTCTGCTAACACCTTCAGTAGATCTTCATCGTTTTTCTGTTGTATTATTTCATATTCGACCAAGTTTTCTAAATATTTTGCGTGACCTGGTTGTTGAAAGAACAATTGTTTGACAACCTGTGATTCATGAATTCCATAAGGGGGAACTCCTGGCAGAGCAATTTGCTTGATTATTGTAACACTCCGGATGTGTTATCATTAATAATATCATAATCGCGATATCAGCGTTATATAAAAACGGTGCGGAAGCGATAGAATCGAATTTCTTGATTACATTATGCATGAGATATAAAACACAACACCTAAAACAAGCCACGACTGATCCAGATAAACCATACACAACATAGGCAGATATACAAAACTAAACATAGAGAATCAGGAGGAATAACATCATCTTATACATCAGGGTCTGTACATATACATACAATTCAAGCACAAGACCACACATCAGTGGTTATACATCAAAATATGTACAGTACAATAGGTGTACACACACCCTGCCCCCTACACAGAGAAACTAAGACCAGCTTCAACTCTGGAAGTTCTGCTCTGGTCTCCTACTGCAGCCCTCTCTCCAGCCTGTCAGCTCCACTAGGGCCTCCTGCCCTGAGGTCGCTCCTCTGCTCTAGAAGAAGCACCTGAAAACCACAAACCCCACACAGGGTAAGACAAACGTCTCAGTAAACTCAGGGTTCTGGGAGATCCTCCCTAACCCTGGTTCACCTCCAAGCACACACATATAACACAACCATAACAAGGCCTAGGATATCATCCTGGTTGTCATACATCCCAGCCATCTGGGTCCATAACCGGATGCTCTCAACATCAGAGGTATTCCACCTCATCCTGACTCTCACAGCCATCTGAGACTTGTCTCACAGAGTCGAGCCATAACCATGGCATCTCAACTCATACTGGCTCTTACAACCGTCTCATAGATATCTCACAGAGGTACCATAACATAGTGTCAACCACTGGACACTTTCCATACCAGAGAGGCACCGCCTCATAATCTATATAACAATGCCTGAGTCAACCACCCAGGACTTTGCTCATCCAGATATGGCTCATTTAAGAGGCTCTAGGCTTTTATCCCCTTGGGATGCCCTCTCTTAGAGATACAACATATCTACCTATCATCTGGCCTGGGAAAACCCTATAGGACTTTCACATACACTGGCCTGGGAAAGAACCTCCTTTACAGGGCAATCACATCCAGGACTTCCAATCGCGTGCCTGAGAGACAATCCACACAGGGAGTTCTCATCCCTCAGGGCTTCAATCATATGCCTGAAGATAACCACTCAGGACTTTCAACATCACTGCCTAAGGAGGAACATCCATGCAGGGCAATCCATC
>PYAF01001841.1:1571908-1592526 GCA_007407185.1 Glycine tomentella
AGCAGTTTCTGAGGTTTCTCTGGAGAAAGGGATTCTCGCTCACAAAGGGGTTTCTAAGAGAAAAGATGAAGGATTAAAGCTTTCCAGGTGTTTCTCTCAAGATTAAAGGTCATTGGGAGGTGTTTGGGTCAAGAAATAAGGTCCTAGGAAGCTTGGGCAAGTCTCCAATGGAGGTTTGGGGCGTGGGGAAGAAGAAAAGAGGAGAAATGCTGAGATTTTCGTGTTTTTGGCCTTTTATAGGCCTCTGACGTGCCTTCCACGCTACCAGCATGGCCTCCCACGCTACCAGCGTGGGATTCCAGAGAAAAACAACTTTCTGGAACACTTCCCACGCTCCTGGCGTGGCTCCCACGCTACTGGCATGGATCCCCCACGCTATTGGCGTGGCTCCCACACTACTGGCGTGGCTGACAGCAAACCCCAAAATTTTATGTTAGAAACCATGGTTATTATAGCGCCAAACCTGCGCTGATGCTTGCGCCGTTCGCGCCAGGACTTAGGGTTGTTATAATTATATCCTTTAGTGTTTCTATATTGCATCCAGAAGGAATTTGAAATCTTATTGGATTTGTTCCAGTAAAGGAGTAACCCAAAAAATTGCATTGTCGTGGTATGTTCCACTTGTCGTTGTAATACAACAGTGCATCATGAGTAGGAGTGATGGCGGACCGAAGTAGGTTGAGGACACCATCGGGTGTTCTGCTTATCATACATAATAATTCTATAGGACCAACAGATGACAGTTTTTCATGGCACACCAACATAGTGCAAACATCATCATCATTTTTTAGTTGCAGTGAATGAAAAAAAAAATTCGTTACCTGTATTGATGGACGGTTGTCGATAGTAAATTTCATCCACAGATTGGTCATTTGTGAGCAGAAGGGTGTTGTGCATTCTACTTTTGAGTGACTGAAAGGAACATTCATCGGGAACTCGCATTGGTATGGGAGTATGACATACGAAAGAAACACCAGCTTCGTTGTGTATGATTGATCCATTCGGAAAAATAAATGCTAATTTGGAATTACCAATGTTTTGAGAGCCTGTTTCACCTAAGACAGCCATCGTATTGAGATTGAGTTTCGTTTGAGGAGGTATGTTGTGTGGGATGATTAAACTCCTGTGTGGGGTATATATAACGGTGTTAAGCCCTGCCTGTGTGGGGCATGACCACTTGCGCCTGGATGGGGTGTGACTAAACTCCAGTCGTGCCATAGTGTTGTCAATGTCGTTTGACAGACTAGTGAAATTTATTGGCTAATGTAAAAAGGACCACAAAGTGTTGTCAATCGTCACCGGTGTTGTCACTGTCATTTTACAGATCAGTCACATTTATTGACTACAACATAGAGGACCGCAAAGGAAGGAAGACAGTGAGAGAATCATTTGATGTTTCTCTTTTTATTTCATTCAAGAGCACAAAAATACTTATGAAAGATAATACTACTAAGGTCACACATACGTTGCTTTTTTTGTGTGTTATTGACAATAGTACAACAATCTTCCGATGACAGGTCACAAGACCAAGACACAACTGTTGTTCCTTATTGAGATCAGAGGGGGGCAAAAATCAATCCATGGACAAGGCAGAAATGTTAAAATCAACAAGCGGGAAGCCTAGAACTTAAGTTAGACCATGGGTTCTGATAAATGACAAGGTCAAAACCATCAAATTTGCCAATCCACACAAGATTCAATCCGCGGTGATAACGAAGAATGTCTTTCTACAGTTCAGATGTAAGCAGTCCACTAGAATATGCAAGAATATTTCCTAGTTTCACAACAGATGCTGCTCAACTGCTTCCTTGAATCCTAAGGTGGCCACCATTTCTTTGTTTGCGGCATTGCATTTTCAATAGTCATAGGTGGTGGCTTTGGGAGGATGTAGAATATGTTTTCAACTGGAAGATTGTGTATGTAACCTTCTATTCTATCTAAAGCGGAAAAGGACTAGTTATTCACAAACTGAGACATTTTTTCCATCATACGTAGGATACGTTTGAAACATTCCCAAATAAGAAAAATGGTGGCTTTGCCGCCACACTACTAAGACACCTGGGTGGATTTGGTTTGGGATGTCTCGACATTTCGGCAACAACAACATCAACCCTTTCTTCCACCCAAGAAGGTTCAAGACAAATGATTGAATCAGGCATGAATCCTGTCACATTTAGTCCATAGCAAATGACATATTTCATAACCTAACGACTTCCATGACATATATAGGCGATAAAAATATGTCCATGATGAAAACATGTTTAACAATTACATAGCCAAATACAATAATGGAAACCAAATTAAATAACAAAATATAAAGTCTACGAAGGAGGAGGCCACTGTTGATGACGTGCCTAACAATCTGGCAATCTGCGTCTACCACGTCCACGCGAATACTGTGGAGCAACATGATATGGAGGTGGAGTGTCCTCGACCAGCAGCTCTAGAGGACATTGTGAATGGGATTCATCAAAATTTATTTGTATCATCCCACTCATGACTCACGTGAGTACTGGTCCCTGCCTGATCCCCGCATGCCACCGATATCAGGCTGACATGGTACGTAGGCTGGCCTTCTGTGTCCATCGGTGGAACCTCTGGCCGATAAAAAGTATCAGCCTCTGCCCCTGCATAGGGTTGTAATATGTCTGATGAACACCGTATTCATGACCCATGAAGGGTGGCCTAATCCATCCACTCATGCATGGCCTGGGTGCATGAATAGGTTCAGGAACATGTGTAATAGGTCGTCGACGGTGTCCTAACCCTCGACCCTCTTTCTCACGATGCCCAATGTCGATCGATAACTGGGGCTCATCCGGAAGTTGGGTCGGCGGTTCCTTTGGACCTGCCTCTTCCACCCAAGTTGACTCTCTGAAAACAACAATTAGACAACCTATTTCGTCGTGCACATAGTCCAAACCGTGGTTGCCAAATTGGTCAGTCATCATGACAAAATACAAATTCTCTAGACCATCAACCTATAAGCCACACCATAGTTACATAAACAACAATATAACATAATGAAAAAATAATTATTCTGAGTAACTTACACAGCGTGCTAATCTGGCCCCCCGCTTTGTCACATATTGCTTCCCGGAAAGTCTATACCACACCATGTACTCGTGGTTCGGTGACATCAGACCATGTATTGCAGGAGGCACTTCAACATGTTCACCTCTCCTATTCCATCTCTATATGAATTTTCTTAGCTTACGAGCCCAATTTTCTTGGGCTTTACCCCGAAGGGTATTGGTTGATCCCGCCCGAATTGCCTCATGCATCGATCAGGCTGTGAATACTCAGCAATGTGAAAACAAATAATAGGTGTACTAGCCATCCACAGATGTTATGTCTCAGCAAATGCACCCATAAAATCGTAATCACCATAAGGTTGCCAAATCACCTACATAATTAAATCATATGTAGGAGTCACTTGCATATTCACATCCATTTTAAATTATTATATTTAATTAGAAGAACATACCTCATCTCTAGTTAAGCTGTCTAGCCTATTTCGATAATATGTCAGTGAGTTCGTACTGAAGCGACATAGGACATTAAATCTAATATGCAGATTAAACATTCAATCGTTAATTGTAGTACACATAAATACATAGTCATTCTAGTAATATAAAATAAACATACCTGTGTTCGAAGTGGCGGTCTGGCTCAGACGCAGCAGGCAATGGGGCAGCAATCGGTGGAAATCTGAGCCATGCCCAAATCTGAAGCAAAATAGTGCAACCACCAATGTCTTTTCTATCGGGGTCTGTGCATTCACATAACTGTCTAAACAAGCTTGCCAGAACCGCAGATCCCCAGCTGTATGTACCAATATCGGCAAAGTCACCACCAAGTAAGATGATGTAGCGACATCCTACTACGCTCCCCACCCCCCCGATCTGTCGCATAGGATCCAGGATCCTAACATTCGTGCAATGTGAGCCTTCGTGAAGTATATCACATTCTGAGGGTTCCCGACAACAAATTCCCATGAAGGATACACTCTGTCCAAATATGATAACCTCAAACTTCCGGTGGATAACTCGGTGTCCGGATTAGGGTCATTACCAAAAACCTCTTTACACAATTCTGCCCAATCTGTGTAAGTCTGTCCGGTAACGACTTGCCCATCAGTAGACAATCATAGAATACCTGCAACATCTTGCAAGGTAATTATCATCTCACCCTGGGGCATATGGAAAGTGTTGTCTGGCCTCTAGCGCTCAATCATATCATTGATAAGAGCAACATCAATCTGGAAAATCCAAGTAACTTATCAATTTTTAAATTTCGAATACATTATGTTTGAAACCAGCAATTTGAAAATTAAAATTTCAACACATTAAACTTAACAATGTTCGTAAATCGATACCTGCATAAACTTCATGCGCGCCACATGTATGAAACCAACCTCAACCAAATACTGTGCTACTACGTCCGGAATATCATCGGGTCGGGGTCCACCACTAAGTCTACCTCTGCGATGAATCTTTAGCTCTCTCTTTGTCTCGTCATTCCAAACTGCCTGTGAAATATGAGTGCGTTGCCTATGCCTCCAAAGTACATCCCATCTGTATGGTCCAGGAGAACATGCGTTGTGGGATCCGTAGGCTCATGGTCACGGTCAAAACCAGAACGAGGTGACTCAGATGACAATGACTCAGCCATAATAATATGCTACACATTTTTAATCATATTAATAATTTACTTAATTTCAAATACAAATTATTTAGACAAATTGATTATGTATGTCTTACGTAGGTCCTTAATGATAACTTAAGCCATAACCAAAGTCACTAATAATATTCTAAGCCGATAAACCTAAGTCATAACCTATGTAACTAACTAACGAAAACCTAGGTCACAACCTAAGTAACTAATTAATAATATTCTAAGTGACTAACTAATAATACTCTTAGCCGACAAACTTAGGTCACCAACCAATTGTACCTAAACCCTAAACCTAGGTCATAACCTATGTAGCCAACATAATAACCTTGAGGCTGTACTTAATGTTAATCTAAGTCACTAACTAATAATATTGTAAGTCAATAAACCTAGGTCTTAACCTACATAACTAACTAAACAAAACCTAGGTCATAAAACCTACGTAAATAACTAATGAAAACTTAGGTCACCAACTATTTGTTTCTTAAACCCTAAACCTAGGTCATAACCTACGTAGCCAATGTAATAACCTTGAGGTCGTACTTAATGGTAATCTAAGTCACTAACTAATAATATTGTAAGTCAATAAACCCCGGTCTTAACCTATATAACTAACTAATCAAAACCTAGGTCATAACCTACGTAAATAACTAATGAAAACCTAGGTCACCAACTATTTGTTTCTAAACCCTAAAACTAGGTCATAACCCTAAACCCTAAACCTAGGTCATAACCTATGTAGCCAACGTAATAACCTTGAGGTCGTACTTAATGGTAATCTAAGTCACTAACTAATAATATTGTAAGTCAATAAACTTAGGTCTTAACCTGCATAACTAACTAATCAAAACCTAGGTTAGAAAACCTAGGTCATAACCTAGGTAAATAACTAATGAAAACCTAGGTCACCAACTATTTGTTTCTTAAACCCTAAACCTAGGTCATAACTTATGTAGCCTAAACCCAAGTCCTAACCTAAGTAATTAACTAATTAAAACCTAGGTCATAACCTACATAATTAACTATTAATATTCTAAGCCAAATAAACCTATAACAACTAACAAGTAACAATTTCTAATATAAGTCACTAACAATTTTCTACATTAATAATAATTCTTTAAGACAACAATATAATATATTTCATGTAATTTAAAAAGCATATATTTGAACAACACTTACTGGATTGACAGAGTTTCCCTGCATAAAGCCTCGAATAACCACTCAAATCTAGAGAGAAGTCAAAGAAAACAACTTTAGAGAGATAAGCAAGTATGTAGAAATGAAGGAGAAGGGGTTTATGTACAGGAACTGGATCACGTCGGGCCTGGGTGGGATTGGTTGCTGGGTCACGTCCTCCTTGGACGTGAATGAGGCTTGATCACGTTGACCCTGGGTGTGTTTGGTTGCTTGGTCACATCGACCATGGACGTGATTCATCACATCAGATATGCACGTGATTACAACTGAAACACGTCTGTACAAGACGTGATTGAACACGTTCAACCAGCACGTGGATAACTACCATAGATTTGGAAATAGTTTTCAAACTACCATATTCTTGTAATTTCTTATTTAAATTGCTATTAATTAATTTTTTTGCCCATTAATAAGTGTATGAATTTTAATATTTAATTTGCCAAATTATTTAATATTTAATTTCAAGCTTAAATATTTTTCCTATAAATATATATATATATATATATATATATTATTTTTATTATTATATATTAATAATAATGTGACATCATGACACAATAACATTAATATTTATTTATTATATCATTATTTTTGTAACAAAAATTCACTAAAAAACTAATGATAAATAATTTGATTAAAAAGCACTTATAAAAAAATTTGTAAAAAAAATAGCAATTATAAAAAAATTGAAAGAAAAAACATATAGATTGTTAATTCGTATGCTTCATACAAATGGGTTTTAAAAAAAATAGAACCTTGTCTCTATCACTACCGCGAGACGAAGACCAAGCTAAACACAATGAAGCACACCACCACCAACCAATGCAACACGGAGTTCCACCAACAAGAAAAAAGGAACGAGAGGAGAAAAAATGAAGAAGAAAAAATGAAATAACAGACAACAACAAGAAGAAGACTGGGAAGGATAGTTTTGGAATAAACCAAAAATGAATGGTGTATTCAAAATTTGGCTGGTATAGGAAGAAATCCCTGAATGTGAGATAGTGTAATGTCATTGGATCGGATGCATGGCATGGGAGGGTTTTTCTTTCTGCACACAACAAATCTCAAATACACCATTCATTTTTTCTTTAATTCCAAGATTGCCCTTTTGTACTTCTTCTTCTTCCTTCTTTCTGTTTTCAACTTCTTCTAACACCATTCAATTTCTTCTTCTTACTTTGCTAAGCTCCTCCATCTGTTAGCTCGTGGTGGTTTCTTAGTTGCATTGTGGCGGTGGTTTGTGAAAACAATAGGAATACCCACAATAACCAAGAGGGGGTGAATTGGTTTGATCTTAGTATTTAAAAAAATTGTTTATAAAATCAGAGTTAAAGGATCTTCATCACTTTTAAACCAAGAATACTTTTAATCAATCAAATCACTCAGTCCAAGAAACCAAAAGCTCAAAACAGAACTTATTGAGTAATGATAATGATGCCAAGAACAAATGAATAAGATAATTAATAAAGATGAAGGAATAGAAAAGCAACTCAAGAATTTATACTGGTTCACTTTTCAACAGAAACTACATCCAGTTTCTTCTAATCAACACTAGATTAGAGTTCCGCTATTATAAATTTCAGTTCTTACAAGCTTTACAACAAATTCTCTTTACAACAGAAGCTACATCCAGTTTCTTCTAATCAACACTAGATTAGAGTTTCATTATTATAAATTTCAGTTCTTACAAGCTTTACAACAAATTCTCTATATCAACGCTAGATAAAGAATAAAAATCTAAAACCCTATTAGACTTCTAATGAACAAGAACCAGAGAACACTACTCTATTCTTCCCTAGAGAACACTACTCTAGCCCAAGCTTTAAAGAACCCTTTTACAATAGCATCAAATAACATACATTACAAAAACAAATTTACAATCAAAGATAATGGAGAGAAACAACCTAATGATCTAATGAATATAAATGCATATGAGTTACCAATCAGAGTTGAATGTAGAAAAAGAATTTCAGAACATGCTCTCCATTAATCCTTTGAAATCTCTTGCCCAAGAAATCATTCAATACCCATGAAGATTAAAGAGTGGGACAAGAGCTTAGTTAACCTAGAAAATCACTCTCTCACTCTTAGAAGGCTTGTGTATATTCAAAAAATTCGAAGTATTCAAGTTAAGTTTCAAGCCAAGCCTCCTTTCTATTTATAACAACTTTTTGTAACAACCTGTAATCGATTACACTCGCTAAATAATCGATTAAAATGACTTATGTAATCGATTAAATTGTCACTTTATCAATTAAAATGTTCAAGGCTCCATTCTGGGTTTCACAATGAACAAAATAATCGATTAACCCGAGCTGTAATTGATTAAATTAGAAAAGTTTTATTTCAGAAACAACTTGTGTAATCGATTACATTTTATGGTAATCGATAAAAGCAGTGAAGCAAGCTTTTTCAAATAGCTTATGTAATCGATTACGAATAACGGTGGTCGATTAACACATCAATGCACAATATCCTATTTTACACTATGTAATCGATTACAAGAGTTGTGTAATCGATTAATATGTTCATCAAAGTTTTTCCAGTTTCAAACACGAACCAAATAATCGATTAATCTGTTGTGTAATAGATTAAAACGATGGAATTACATTTTTGCAAAAACATTACTCAATTAAATCTTTTTTCAAATTGTGAGTAGCTTTGATATTTTAATGAAAACATTTAAGCATGTTAATGATTATGTGCATGCAATGCAAGGATCAAAAGATTGGCTTCTCCTGTATTTCATTTGAATTACAATCTTCAAGGCATGTGAAAAGCTCAAAATATTCTTCTAAGTCATACGCTTCATTCTTCTTGTTGCTCCCCTATATCCAACAATCTCCCCCTTTTTGGCTTTGAACATGCCAAATATTTGATTGACCATGTGTTTGATTTTTGAAGTACTTTGAGGAATGAAAATAGAAGTCTTGAACTTTGTTAACCTGAAAACAAATCAGTTTCTTTGCCAAGAACAGGTGTTAAGAGATATGCTTGCATAAACATTAATCATTAACTTTCATTAGTTGCTTCCTTAGACTTAGTTTGTTCCCCTTTACTTAGATAAATTCAATGCTTTTTAATTTATAAAAAACACAACAGTAAACAGAGCACAACAAAGAGCAAAACAGAGTATATTGCTTTTTAGATATCAATCAATATTTCTCCCCTTATTTGGTTTATCAAAGACAAAAAGATAGCACAGTAAATAATGAGAAGGAGAAAATAAAACTTCATTAATTGGAAAAGGACAGACAATACATTAATCAGAGAAAAACAAAAGAAAAACAGAGTAAATCAATAAAAGGAAATACAAGAAACCTAAGCTAGTTTATCAAAATCATCAAGAACAAGCTTAGCTTCTATGTTTTCTAGCCTAGATTTCATCTCATCCATAGATGAATTAGTCTCAGCCCTGTGCTCATGATGTAGGGACAATAAGGCATCCATCTTTTAAAATTATGATAGATTCAAATGGACTGTAAGATGGTTGAGCAGGGCCTTCATCTTCAACCTCTTCATCAGCTTCTTCTTTATTTCCAGCAGCAGGGATTTGTTGGCCAGCCATTTGCCAACCATGAGGGTTTTTGACCATCCCAAGCTTGGTGAGATGTTTCTCTTTGATGAGGCTATTGCTGGAGTTGGTGTTGTCAACAACCTCATTAGAGACATCTATTTTAAAGTAATCAATAAACCTGAAAACAAGAACAACATATGGAAAAGGGTAATTCATCAACCTCTTGGATTTAAGCATAATCTCCTCAAGAATAAGAATCCAATTCATTCGAATGGAATTCTTCATGTCATACACAATTTGTTTGTCATCATCAATGGCTTGAGCATGGTTTGTGGATCTTGGGGTCAAGTTATAGGTGATTATGTAATGAAGAAGTTTATCTTCATGGGTCATTGGGCCAGTGTTTAGCCTAAGCTTCAGCCTCATTTGGGGATCAAGAAGCATCCCTTTATAGGTTTTCACCCTATTATAACCCCCAGCCTCTTCTTCAAATTTCCCTTCTCCTTCAAAGGAAATACCAGCAATAGCTTCCGAGACCTCAGAAGTAATTTCCATGGCTACTCCATTAACTTGGGACATAAGTGTTCCATCCATAGAGGCCTTAGCACAGGTGTAGAACACCTTCACTAATTTAGGGTAAAAGGTACCCTTCATCTCAACAAACTTGTCTCTCTCAGCAGGAAACCAATGATCTAACCTATTGATAGAAGAGTTAGAGGTTTCAACACTCTTTCTCTTAGAGGATTTGGTTCTCTTGGGGGCAGACATATTGAACGTGGGAGGAAAGGCTACAGGACAAGGTTTCTGGGCTCAGAGGAAGAAGAGAAACACAATAGTGCTTAAGATGGTGTGATTTCTCCTTTGAACATAGGTTGTATTTATAGAAGAATTTGGGCTCCAAAGTTCAAATTTGAAATGAGTAACAGTTATTTTCAAATTAACCCACTAACATTAAAGCACAAAAGATTCAAATTTGAATTAGGTGGCAGTTGGGCAGTTACAATTTCCAAGAAAATCCTGCAGATTCTGCAATAACTCCATGAATAATCGATTATATGCTTGTGTAATCGATTAATTCGTAAGCAAAATCAGTTTCTGCAGAAGCTGTAATCGATTAATTTGTTAAGTAATCGATTATTTTAGTGAAATTCAGATGAAGAAGATGAAGTGTGATCGATTATTTCTCTTATGTAATCGATTATTACAGATAGAATTTAATTTCAAACAATTTTTCCAAACCATTTAATCGATTACCATTTACTGTAATCAATTATTCCAGTGAATTGAATTTTCGAAAAAGAATTTTTAAGCTATGCAATCGATGAATTCGATGGGTTAATCGATTATTCAGAGAAAATCATTTTCTGGAAATATTTCATATGAAGAATAATTGATTATCCTGGTTATGTAATCGATTACATAAGTACAAAATTCATTCTAAGCCATGTTTCAGGTTCATTTAATCGACTAATACATGCTTTAATTGATTATTCCAGTAACAATATCAGATTCAACAGTATTTATGCAGCATATTTCAAATTTTGAGAGTACATGTGATGATTGAACAATTATGAAGCTATTTCCAATGAATAAGCACAAGGCAAGCATGCTAGCAAATGTTAGACTCATCAAGGATACCAAGCATATTTCTAAGAGTATAGAATTTATCTCTAGCCAAAGGTTTAGTGAATATATCAGCTAATTGATGATGAGTATCAATGAATTCAATTTTGATGTTACCTTTTTGGATGTGATCTCTAAGGAAGTGATGTCTTATCTAATGTGTTTGGTCCTTGAGTGCATTATTGGATTCTTGGAAATGTTGATGGCACTTGTGTTGTCACATAGCATAGGTATTTCTTTTAATTCTACACAAAAATCTTGCAATTGTTATTTTAACCAAAGATTTTGAGCACAACAATTTCCAACAGAGATATACTCGACTTTAGCTGTTGATAAAGCAACAAAAGATTGCTTCTTGCAATGCCAAGATATTAGTGAGCTGCCTAGTAGGTGACAAGTTCCACTACTGCTTTTTCTATCCAATTTGCATCCTACAAAGTCAGAATCAGAATATCCTACTAAATTAAATGATACACCTTTAGGATACCAAAGACTAACTTTTGGTGTTGATTTGAGATATTTGAGGATCCTTTTGACTGTAGTGAGGTGTGATTCTTTGGAATTTGCTTGATATCTTGCACACAAGCACACACTCAACATAATATCTAGTCTACTAGCTGTCAAATATAACAAGGATCCAATCATTCCTCTAAATCTTGACTCATCAACTTTCTTTCCTTTTTCATCTGAATCAAGATAAGTTGAAGTTCCATTGGGGTTGCAGCATCTTTGCTTTTATCCATTTCAAACTTTTTGATCACTTCAAGGCAATACTTGGTCTGATTTAGAAATGTCTTATTATTCATTTGCTTCACTTGACGTCCAAGAAAGAATGTTAACTCTCCCATCATTGACATCTCAAACTCATTCTGCATAGAGATAGAAAATTCTTTGCACAACAATTGATTAGTTGAACCAAAAATTATATCATCAACGTACACTTGAGCTAATAAGATATCATTGTTTTGCCTTTCGATGAACAAGGTTTTATCAACATGTCTTCTTGTGAAAGATTGTTCAAGCATAAATTTACTTAATCTCTCATACCAAGACCTTGGAGCTTGTTTTAAACCATAAAGAGCTTTCTTAAGTTTGAAAACATGGTTTGGATATTTAAAATCAACAAATCCAGGAGGTTGTTCCACATAGATTTCCTCCTCAATATATCCATTTAAGAAAGCACTTTTAACATCCATTTGAAAAAGTTTAAAATTCATTAAACATGCATATGCAAGTAATAATCTAATGGCTTCCAATCTTGCAACTGATGCATAGGTTTCCTCATAGTCAATGTCTTCCTCTTGGTTGTAACCGTTTGCAACCAATCTAGCTTTGTTTCTGACTATGATTTCACTCTCATCAAGTTTGTTTCTAAAAACCCATTTAGTGCCAATAGGTTTGAGAGAAGAAGGTCTAGGAACAAGTTCCCAAACTCCATTTCTCTTAAATTGATTCAATTCATCATGCATGACATGCATCCAATGTTCATCAATTAAGGCTTGATCAATGTTCTTAGGTTCTATTTGTGAAACGAAAGTCATATTACAGCAGACAACTTTGAAACTTCACCAATGATATTGTCAAGGGAGAGATCTCTTGTAGTTCTCCAATCTTTTGGCTCTTGGACTGATATTGATTTTTTAGCTTCAACAATTGGTTCTTCTTTTTCTTTATCCATTGAATTATTAAGCTGAATGAACTCCTCCAAAGGACCTACATCAATATCACACTTCTTTTCGTCCTTAGAGCGATTAGATTCATCACAAATAACATGTACTGATTCTTCCACGCACAAGGTTCTTTTATTGAAAACTCAATATTTTTTGCTATGTAATGAATATCTAAGGAAGATGGCTTCATCAGCTTTAGCATCAAATTTTCCAAGTGATTCTTTACCATTATTTAAAACAAAGCACTTGCAGCCAAATACTCTTAAATGAGAAATATTTAGTTTTCTACCTTTGTATAGTTCATAAGGGGTTTTCTTTAAAATAGGCCTTATTAGCAATCTATTCAAAGTATAGTAAACTGTACTTAAAGCATCAGCCCAAAAATGTTTAGGCAAATTTGTCTCATTAAGAAGAGTTCTTGTACCTTTTTCAAGGGATCTATTTTTCCTCTCCACAACACCATTTTGTTGGGGTGTTCTTGGAGCTGAAAAATTGTGGTTAATTCCATTTTCTTCACAGAATTTTTCAAAATGTTCATTTTGGAATTCTCTATCATGATCGCTTCTTATTGAGATAATTTTGCTCCCTTTTTCATTTTGAGCAAGTTTGACCAATTTTCTAAAAACATTAAAAGCATCACTCTTGGATTTCAAAAACAAAATCCATGTAAACTTAGAGTAATCATCAACAATGACAAGTCCATAGTAATTACCTCCTAAACTCATAGTTCTAGAAGGACCATCTATGTGAAGTAATTCAAGAGATCTTGAGGTTCTTTGAAAAAAAAAATTTGTTTGTTTCTCCTTTTGACAAGCATCATATAATTTGTCCTTTTCAAACTTGAGTTTGGATAAGCCAATCACTAAATCCTTTTAAATCAGCTTGTTCATATGATGCATATTAATGTGACTTGTCCTTATATGCCATAGTCAAGATTCATCAATTTTACCTATTAGGCAAGAAGTGTTGTGAAAGAATGCATGATCTATGGAGAGTAAATAGATATTACCTTTTCTCTTACCTATATGAATCACCTCACCATTTTGTCCATCACATATCATGTAGCCATTGTCATCAAATGACACTTTGAACCCTTTATCATTAAGTTGACATATACTTAGGAGATTGTGCTTTAAACCTTCCACATAAAGAACATTTTTTATCATGGTTTTGAAGTTGTCTCCTATGTTTCCTTCTCCAATTATCTTCCCTTTGTTGTTGTCTTCATATGTGACAAATCCACCATCTTTAAGAATCAAATTTGTGAGCATTGATATGTCACCGATCATATGTCTAGAGCATCCACTATCAAGATACCATAATGATGATCTTGCTCTTAGACATACCTACAAAATTCAAATCAATTTACAAAGGAAGGTACCTAATTGAGGTTGGGTCCATAAGGATTAGCTATTTTCTTCTTCTTTTGCACCCAAATACATTCTCCATTAGTCACATAGAATTTCCTAGCATAACATTTATAAGATGTACGTCCTTTTATCATACAATAGTTGCATATTACAGATTTTGATGAATTCCTTAAATAAGCATTTTGATTGATCTTTGAATCATAGAAATTCTTTTGATTTTTCTATTTTGGTGGTACAAATATAGTTTTGCCAAAAGACTTTGAGCCTTGTTTGTAATCCAAACCAAAAGTATCTCCAGCATATTTCTGCACACTTATCATTTCAGCTAAGTTACATTTACCTTTGTAAAGCTTTCTTAAAAGATCAATCAAATCACTATTCTTAGATAAGAGTAACATGTATTTTCTCCTTGACTTCTTCTGTAATCATCAAAATCCTTTTGCAACATATTGTATTTGTCAACATTAGATGAAGAAGAAGCACATACACATCCATTCATTTTGTAACTTGAAACAAGTTTTTCATATTCTTCTTTCAATTTATAAATTTCAGTTTGCAATTTTGTTATTTTTGCAACATGCCATTTAAGATTTCCTTTTATCTTATTATTGGATTTTGCAAGCTTTTGGGCCTCTTCATGCATTTCTTGAAAAACATCAATAACTTGATCAAGTTCAGAACTTACCTCAGTTCCAGCAATTGAGAGATCATCATCTTCATTAATTGTGGAAGTGAGACACACATTTGCTTCTTCATTTTCAGTTGATGATTCAGAAGTTGTTGACTCATTATCTTCCCAAGCTATATAGCCTCTCTTAGGTTTTCCTTCTTTCTTTATCTTGTTTTCACCCTGTTGCTTTTTCAAAAAGATAGAGCATTCAAATTTAATGTGGCCAGACTTTCCACATTCAAAGCAAGTGAAGTTGTTGTCACTCCTTTTGTTGTTGTTGTTGTTGTTCTTTGTGAACTTTCTGTTCTTGTTTCTTCTCAAGAACTTGCTGAACTTTTTGACAATTAAATTCATGTTGTCCTCTTCATCTTCTTCACTTGAGTCTTCCACTTTTTCCACCTTTGAGGATGCATCTTTCAAGACTATGTTTTTGTGTTTCTTATTGGTTAGTTATGACATTTCAAGTTCATACTCAATAAACTTACCAAATAGTGCAGCCATGGACATTTTGGATAGATCTTTTGATTCTTTGATTGTTGTCACCTTTGGTTGTCATGGTCTTGTGAGACAATCAAGATTTTGATGTTTAGCTCTTTAGCATCAAAGATCTTTCTAAGACCAAGAAGATGATTAACTATATGAGTGAATCTTGTTTGAAGCTGAGATATGCTTTCAGTGGTGTTCATCTTGAACATTTCATACTCATGGATTAAGGCATGTTTTCTTGATCTTCTTACTTCATCTGTACCTTCATGAGTTATCTCCAGCATTTCCCACATCTCATTTGCACTTGTGCACCTAACAGTTCTAAAGAATTCATCAGAGGAAAGTGCAGAAGTAATTATATTCTTAGCTTTAAAATCATATTGGACAACTCTCTTTTCAACATCTATCATTTCATCCCATTCTTTGGGAATCATATCATTACAACAGTTTTTATAGGAATAACAAGGTCTTTTTCTATAGCATTCCAAGCACCTGGGTCATTTGATTGAATAGAGATTTTCATTCTATTTTTCCAAAAACTGAAGTGCTCTTCTTTAAACATTGGAGGACGGTTGAGGAAGGCACCTTCCTTGAAGGTAATTTGTGTGGTATTCATTTTCTTTTAAAGAAAGATAATGATTTTGAATAACACTCAAGACTCTTGATACCAATTGAAAACAATAGGAATACCCATAATAACCAATAGAGGGGTGAATTGGTTTGATCTTAGTATTAAAAAAAATGTTTATAAAATCAGAGTTAAAGGATCTTCATCACTTTTAAATCAAGAATACTTTTAATCAATCAAATCACTCAGCCCAAGAAACCAATAGCTCAAAACAGAACTTGTTGAGTAAGGATAATGATGCCAAGAACAAATGAAAAAGATAACTGATAAAGATGAATGAATAGAAAAGCAACTCAAGAATTTATATTGGTTCACTTCTCAACAGAAGCTACATCCAGTTTCTTCTAATCAACACTAGATTAGAGTTCCACTATTATAAATTCCAGCTCTTACAAGATTTACAACAAATTCCCTTTATCAACACTAGGTAAAGAATAAAAATCTAAAACTCTATTAGACTTCTAATGAACAAGAACCAGAGAACACTACTCTGTTTTTCCCTAGAGAACACTACTCTAGCCCAAGCTTCAAAGAACCCTTTTACAATAGCATCAAATAACAAACATTACAAAAACGAATTTACAACAAAGATAATGAAGAGAAACAACTTGATGATCCAATGAATATGAATGCATATGAGTTACCAATCAGATTTGAATGCAGAAAAAGAATTTCAGAACATGCTTTCCATTAATCCTTTGAAATCTCTTGCCCAAGAAATCATTCAATACCCATGAAGATTAAAGAGTGGGACAAGAGCTTAGTTAATCCATAAAATCACTTTCTAACTCTTAGAAGGCTTGTGTATATTTAGAAAATTCGAAATATTCAAGTTAAGTTTCAAGCCAAGCCTCATTTCTATTTATAACAGCTTTTTGTAAAAACCTATAATCGATTACAAGCACCAAATAATCGATTAAAATGACTTATGTAATCGATTAAATTGTCACTTAATCGATTAAAGTGTTCAAGGCTCTATTCTGGGTTTCACAACGAACAAAATAATCAATTAACTCGAGCTGTAATCGATTAAATTAGAAAAGTTTTATTTCATAAATAGCTTGTGTAATCAATTACATTTTATGGTAATTGATTAAAGCAATGAAGCAAGCCTTTTCAAATAGCTTATGTAATCGATTACGAATAACGGTAATCGATTAACACATCAATGCACAATATCCTATTTTACACTATGTAATCGATTACAAGAGTTGTGTAATTGATTAATATGTTCATCAAAGTTTTTCCAATTTCAAACACGAACCAAATAATCGATTAATCCGCTGTGCAATCGATTAAAACAGTGAAATTACATTTTTCCAAAAACATTACTCAATTAAATCCTTTTTCAAATTGTGAGTAGCTTTAATATTTTAATGAAAGCATTTAAGCATGTTAATGATTATGTGCATGCAATGCAAGGATCAAAACATTGACTTCTCCTACACTTCATTTGAATTACAATCTTCAAGGCATGTGAAAAGCTCAAAATATTCTTCTAAATCATATGCTTCATTCTTCTTGATGCTCCCTCTATATCTAACAGTTTGTTATCTACACTGACTTCATCGTTGTCATGGTGGGTGTTACGATGACAGCGGTGGTCTGGTGTAAGTTTTTTACATCTACGAAATATCGATCCGTATGGCCCATATGGATTGCCGCTAACCTCTCCATTTGACGCCAAAGGACTTCTTCAAATAAACCCACAACTTCAAGAAAATACTTTTAAATTGAAAATAAAACCATACTAATAAATGTTCTAAAACCATACTAGTATTCATTAAATGTAGTATATTTTAAGAAATGTAGTAAAAAAAGTTTAAATTAACTTTAAATGATTAATCAAGCAGAGTAAAATAAAGTTTGATATTTGACGAGTTTTACATTAATTTTTTAATATATTTTATAGATATTTTTTCAATTTGAAAACATTTTCTATCATTAATTAAACATTATTTACTCACTCTAAAATTTCATCAAGAATAGAAAAGGAAAATTATTTATTAAACATGTTGGCAAGGTAATTGTCTTTAATATTTAGTCTTTTTTCTTCTTGAGATTTTTACCCTAGATCAATAATCTCTAATTAATGGAACTAATAATTGATGTCATGTACCGACAAAACTAAAAGATTAATGCAAATTATAGTTGCATCTTTGATAAGATCACACAGTTGTACATTTCAAATCTCTTATTTAGAGTTTGTTCAAAAGAATTTATTTGAACTTATTTTTTTACAAACACTTGTGTAAATGTCTCAAAGATTTTATGAAATTAGATGATAATATGTTCATAAATTATGTTAAATATATTTCAATAAATTCTCTAAAATACCTTTTGAAAAAGAACAACTTATATGAAACAATTAATTTAAATTATTTTCATGAGTACTCATTCAACAAAGCTTTAATTAAATTGTTTATCCAAATGGGTCATAATTATATTTGAAAATTTAAGTGTTAATATAATACAAATTCATTAGCTACAATTTTTTTCACTGTATTAAACCTATACGGATTATGTATCCGTATGGGTTTAACACAATAAAAAAAACACACAACAGCGAGGCGAGAGCGGTACTCACAGTGGCGACAGTGGGACGATGAGATGAAGGAGAAATCGAGGATTGATGAGATGAAGGAGGTATTGATGAACGGATTAAAGAGAATAGGAGGAGAGACTCGTAGCAGTGCAATGCAATGGTGTGAAACTGTAGGTTAATGTTGTGAGAGGAGAGATAGATTGGCAATTTGTATTTGGGATTTTAAGTGAAAGGTAATTTTGGTTTTTCCCTTTTTTGGGTGTATATGGGATTTATTGGGTGCAAGAAGAAAAACCCAGCATGGGATTAGGCTTGTCCCATTTTTGAATCTGGTGGGCCATAAGATCCATCAAAAAGTTTATGTTATTGGCATCTCTAAACTACCAAGTTAGTTCTCTATTTTTTCTGTCATTCTGTATATTTGATGAAAACATATTTTCTGTGTGTACAATACACAACAAAACACATGTTTTCGTTGTGAGATTCGACATGATACACAATGAAAAAGTGTTTTAGTTGTATATCTTACATATGAAAACATGTTTTTATTGTGCATCTATTTATTATTGAATGTGTAATTTAGTAGTATTAATCTTTTTTTCGTAGGGTTTCACAAAATTTCTACCCTTGTGGGAGCTATGAATTGCTTGAGAAGAAGATTATGCAAGATAAGATGAAAGAACTTGAAGAAGCATCTCAATCAAATCCTTCATTAGTTGTTAATCCTCCATATCCACCTAAACCTATGAGAAATGGAAGAGAGTTTGACAAAAAAAAAATAGGAAACTATATTAATGAAGAAACACACATTATTGGAGATAGGATTATATGTTAATATTCAATTCTAAATGTTGATTCAGATGAAGTCAAGCATCAATGAATGAAGATCAAGCTTTAAAGTTTTGTGCTTTCAACATGCTCAAAGTCAAAGGTTCAAGAAAAAGCTTGAAGACCAATTTGATTTTGTAAAAGGGAAGCATATGATCTGATAATCCATTTGTGCATATCATGCATTATACATTCATATAGGATTATTAGATTAGAATGGTTTAATTAAAGGCAAGTTACAAGTAAGGGATTAAAAAGCTAAGTTTTTGGAAAAATGAAATATGACTGCATTAATCGATTACAAAACTTGTGACATCGATTATTTTGTTCTTTGTGCCTTTAGAAAACAAGTCATGAACATTGTAATCGATTACATATCGAATTAATCGATTACATAGGCAAAAATAGGAAAAACATGATTGACTGTCTTAATCGATTACAGAAGGGTCGTAATCAATTACATAGTACATTTAGAAAATCATGACTCTCTGGCTTAATCGATTACGTATCAGTTTAATCGATTAAATGGTTCATTCTTGGAACTCAGGAGTCATATTGAGCATTTTAATCGATTACCATCTTGATTTAATCAATTACATATGCAAAATAATCGATTACTGGAGCGTGTTTAATCGATTATTATCAGTTAAAAATCAGTTATAAATAACACCTCTTAAGCTGAGGTTTGAGATTTTTGTGCAATTTGAGAAATACGAGTTCTAAGCATTCACAAACACTCTAAGCCTTCATTAGTAACTATTTCTGAGTTTCTAACATCATTGTGGCTTCATCAATTCACATGGGTTATTGATTTCAAGATTGAAGCTTCATTGATTCATTCAAAGCATAAGGAAAAGATTGCATATGTGTTGGCAATCTGTCATCAAACCTGTGATTCATTCATGTGCATTCATTCTTGGATTATCAGGTGATATCTTTCCTTGTCTTTGAAGGTGTAAATTGTTTCTTTGAATATTTGTAAAGACTTTATTGTAAATGAGTTTCTTGCAAGTGTAGAGATAGTGTTTCTCTAGATTCAGCTGAGTAGTGTTCTCAGTGTGGATTTTGGTCTCTAAGAGTCTAATAGGGTTTTAGACTTCTGAACTTTATCTAGGGTTGATAAAGAGAAGCTTGTAAAATTGCTTGTAAGGATATTTTTGCAATAGTGGAACTCTACTCTAGTGTTGAGTGGAAGAACTGGATGTAGTCTCATAGGGTTTGAGGTGAACCAGTATAAAAATCTGTGGCTTATCTTTCTTCTCTCATAATCATCTCTCAATTACTTTGTTTGTGAATCAATTTCATTGCACAGAATACTATACTTTGTTTTCTATGGTTCTTGAAAAGGGGAGTTGATTGAATATTGATTCTTGGTTTTGAAAACAATTTTGAAAGTGATAAAGATCC